>BMAU01001906.1:0-167365 GCA_019973935.1 Trichonephila clavipes | reverse complement strand
GCATTAAAATGGAGCCTTTCAACGTAAATATTGATAACCAAGGACAAGTGTGGCAAAACTTATATGGCGACATTAGTGAAACTAAAGTCAAACGACCCGTTTTTAAGATAAATGATAAAGTTCGCATCAGTAAGTGGAAAGGGAGATTTGATAAAGGCTACGAAAATAATTGGTCCATAGAAATATTTATTATTTACAAAATTCTTCCCAGAAATCCTTTCGTTTACATGCTGAAAGATCTCAAAGGAGAAATTATCGAAGGCACATTTTATGAAAAGGAGATACAAAAGGTTACAGAATCTGGTTATTTTCCAGTAGAAAAATTTTAAAGAAAAGAAAAAGAAAAGAAATATAGAGTATTTTTGTGAAATTCCTCGGATATCCGCAAAGTTTTAATACGTGGGTCAGTGATGTTAAAATGCTATAAATACTCTGAACGAACTTTGTATCTGTCAGTAACAGAAACATGTCTTTCTATGTAACATTGCCATCCGATAGCTCTCTACATTATTTTCCAAACAATAAAATTTCAAGTTTCATCACGCAGCTGCCATCACCCATTCTGTTAGAAGGAGAGTGGGAAGTTGGAATAGCTGAAATATTTTATCCACATACTTGGTATAATATAAATGAAAAAAATAATATTTTCGGGTTTGATTTAGGGGATGGGAAATTAATTACAAGAAAGTTGCCACCCGGTTATTATGAATCAATTCCTGATATTTTACGTTCAATGACCCTACCTGCACACGAAGGGAAAATTTCATTCAAATTCAATGCTAATAATAAACGAGTAAAAATAAAAACTCAAAACGATGCGAGAGTAGTTCTGGAAGCAGGGTTATGCGATGTATTAGGATTTCATTCTCAAATCGTAAAAGGTATTGAAGAAAGTGCATTTGTAGCTGATCCACAGGCAGCATTCCCAGTATTTTATGTTTACAGTGATATTGTGCAACCGGTGGTGGTAGGTCACGTCGAAGCCCCTCTTTTAAGAGTCGTCAGAATTTCCGGAGATGACGGAGATGCTGTGAGTGCTCAGTACGATAGACCACACTATGTTCCCGTTATACGACAATCTTTCCACACCATTGAAATCGAAATTCGCCTTAATTCAGGTGACCTGTTACCTTTTGAAAGAGGTAAGGTGATAGTTGTTCTGCATTTCCGTATGCGTCAGTTGCTATAAATACGCATTACATCAAAGAATAAATTCATTCACATCATGTTAAGAAAATGAGTCACATCATGAAAGTACCTTACGTGTGTTGTACAAAAAAAAAAAAAAATTTGAAGACCATTATACGAATCATATCGGGTCAGGAGTTCCTTATTACGAAGGTGTGTCGTTTCAGAAAGGTTATGGATTAGGAGGAATTTTTCGTCGATTGTTTAGAGCCGCTTTGCCTTTCTTAGTCAAGGGAGGAAAGGCTGTAGGAAAGGAAGCTTTGAGGACAGGTACGAGAGTTGTCAGTGATGTATTGTCTGGAGAAAATTTCAAAATCGCCGCGAGAAAACGAAGTGAAGAAGCTGGTAGAGGTATGGCTCGCAAAGCTGTCGAACATGTGCAATCGATGATAGGACGAGGAAAATATAAAAGGAAGCGAAAGAAACAGAAGAAGGTCATTTCGAAGAAAGCAATAAAGGTGAAAGGACGAGATATCTTTGACCCGTAATGGCATTTATTTTAAAAGGATCCCCCGAATGTGTCAAATCAGAGCTAGAACTTTTTCACTTACCTGCCACCCAAACAGCCATAGAAAGAGGTCAGTGGGTGGAATTTCATCCATTGTCTAATGTATTCGATGGCGGTCCAGTTGAATTTCATATCTCTGGAAGTGGTGAAGAATATCTAGACTTGAGTCAAACACAACTTTTCTTAAAAGCAAAAATTGTAAAATCAGATGGTTCCCCAATAGAAAAAGGCGCAGAGATTGGTCCCGTTAACCTATTTCTACATTCTCTTTTTTCGCAAGTAGATATCACACTTAATGAACGCCTGGTTTCTAATTCTAGCAACACTTACCCTTACAGATCATACATTGAGACTTTACTGAATCATGGAATCGATAGTAAAACTTCCCAACTGACATGTGAAATGTTTTATAAAGATAACGAAGAAGGGTTACAGAAACGATCTGCTTTTTTTGAATCGAGTGCATCTGTAGACATGATTGGCCCTTTACACTGTGATTTATTTCATCAAGAAAGATTGTTGTTAAATTTAGTGGATTTAAAGATTAAATTGATTCGAAGTAAACCAGAATTTTGTCTTCATGGAAAAAAGGGTATAAAGTTACTCTTGAGAAAATTACCTTATTAGTAAGAAAAGTACACGTTAGTCCCGGAGTTGTATTGGGTCACATGAAGGCCTTAGAAAAAGAAACTGCAAAATACCCAATTAATCGTGTTCTATGTAAAGTATACTCCATCCCACAAGGAAGTATGTCATTTGTACAAGATAATATTTTTATTGGTCAAATGCCTAAGAAATCGTTGTGGGATGTGTCGATAACGATTCCTTTCACGGCACATTCGAGAAATCTCCTTTCGATTTTAAGCATTACGACATCAACTTCATTGGTGTGTATGTAGATGGTCAACCAACTCCCCATAATCCCCTGGATTTGAATTTTGCCCAAAATAATTACATCAAAGGGTATCATAGTTTATTCAGTGGAACGGAAAAAATTAGGCCAAGATCAAGGTCTTTTATATCGAGGGAGGAGTATATAAGTGGAAACACGTTATTTGCTTTTAATTTGTCTCCCGATCTGTGCACTGGAGATCACTTGAACTTAATCAAGCATAGTAATCTTAGAATAGAAATAAAATTTAGTAAAGCACTCAGTCAAACGATATGCGTACTTATTTTTTCTGAATTCGATAACATTATAGAGATAAACAAGGCGAGAAATATTTTATACGACTTTGGAAACTGATGTGGATATGGATGGAAATCAGATACAATTTATTCTATCCCATGACCCTGTAACCGCACCTTTTTTCCGAGGAGTTTACGCATCAGACACTATACCTATTTTAAAGAAAAAAATCTACAATTGTGGTGAATTTGGATGCATCTTCTCAACCTGGATCACATTGGCTGGCTTTCTATCATGAAAACAACTGTATAGAGTTTTTCGACTCTTACGGATATCCACCGGAATATTATGGAGAAGGTTTTCGAGACTTTGTTTCCAAATTTTCTACAGTCTCCTGGAATTGCATTCCATTTCAAAGTCCCACTTCCAATGTATGTGGTGCGTATTGTATTTACTTCATTTTTAAGCGAAGTCAAGGAAATTCTATGTATTCAATTACAAACACTTTGCTTCACTGTCAAAAGAATGATTTTCGAATATTTCAGTTTGTGAAAAAGCGTTATGGTGTAAGAATGATTTTTAGACAATAAAAATTTTTGAATTGTATTTAGTTTTTTTCCCCTCTTATTTAGTATAAATATACTTTCTCCATCACGTTTCCTTTTAGTAATAATGGAAACGCTAAAGTTAAAACATCCCTTTACGATGATCGTGGCAGGGTCCACGGGGTGCGGAAAAACGCTATTGATTAAAAAGTTAATAGATTTTAAAATGATTTACCCTTTCCCTTCTAACATAATATGGTGCTACGGTGCTTATCAAGCTCTTTATAGGAAATGAGAGGTATCGATTTTTATGAAGGACTGCCCCCGATATAAACAGTTTATCAAATGCTTTAATCATAATTGACGATCTCATGTCAGAACTTTCGGGGGATTCCAAATTAACGAAATTATTTACTAAGGGAAGTCACCATCGTAATTTAAGTGTTATTTTTGTAGTACAAAATGTATTTTCAAGGGAATACGAGACATTTCCTTAAATGCTCACTACATGTTTTTGTTCAAAAATCCATGAGATAAATCTCAAGTTATGAATATTGGAAAACAGTTATATCCGGGTAAATCTAAATTCTTTAGAGAAGTATACGAGGATGCTACTTTGAAACCTTTCAGTTATCTTTTAATTGACCTAAAACCTGACACGAGTGACTCAATGCGCTTGCGCAGTGGTCTTTCCCTGGGGATACATTCTTCGTGTACCAGCCTCGATAACTAGTTTACACAATGACTTCAGCTGTCATAGACTTCGAAGGATTTCAGCTTTCATCGGAACTTTTGTCGTAAAAGAATTGGCAGTATGTGCGGTCAACGACGACAGTTTTCGCGGGAGGTGGCTATTCAAACCACCCCATTGTTTTGATCAGTTACCTAAGCCAAAACAGTGCACTTATTCATGGGTAACGAAGAATATTCATAAAATTAAATGGGAGAGCGGTGAACTACCTTACTTTTATTTCCGTTACGTGCTAGATGTAATAATGGGAATGTTTACTTACATTTATGTGAAGGGGCTGCAGAAGAAAAAGTTCTTTCATTTTCTAACGGGTCGTGATATATTAAATTTAGACGATTTTAAATGTCCTAAAGTAAATGACTTGTACTCTTCAGATGTGCTGTGCCCTTTTTCTCATGAAAAGAACTTTAATCATTGTGCTGTTTACAAAGCTAGAGTTTATGGAAAATTTTTAGAAACTGTATAAATTCTGTTACACTCGACATGGTACGTCATTTTATTTCAGTATGTCAGCTTGTACACACGAGCATTTAGAACAAATAAAATCGATCGCTAAAACTAAGGCTAAGAGTGTCTTATTGAAGAAATGTTCGAATAGTATAATTAAATCTTTATGCGAATGTGCTTTGAATGTTCTAAAAGGAAATGTACCTTTGACTAAAAATCAGAAGATTCGTTTATCTCCCTATAAAAAAGTTTGAGGAAACTTTCTGATAGAAAAGTGCCTTTATATAAGAAGAGAAAACTTTTGGTTCAGAGAGGTGACGGATTTCTCTCTTTATTACTGCCAGCAGCCATTACATTGATAGGTTCTCTTATTCATGGAGTTTAGTAAGAAAATGATTTTAGTGCCCGAAGATCGAGTTGAAATATTTGACAAATTATCAGATTTAGACCAACAAATGCAAGACATTTTACGAAACAAAACTATATTAGAGTGTGAAAAAGCAAACCAATATTTACAAGTTCTTCAAAAATTTGTAAAAATCCATCATCCTCAACGAGAAGTGATAGAAGAAACAGTGGAAAAGAAAGAGCCAGTACTCGAAGATGGAAACAATATTACTACAAAAATTCTAAACTCCGCTCCGATTAGGTACCAACAAACTGCAAAAAACATTCTAGATTTCTTAAAAGATAAACATTCAATCATATCTTGGACCCCCGAGGGAGAAATTATCTATAAAAGTGAACGGTTACCTCGCACTAACATTGTGTCGCTAATAACATATTTGCTACGTAACAGAAAAAACTCTCCAAAAGGATCTACAGAATTTCATGCAGCCTTGCGAGAAATAAACATTCCTAAAAATTTCATTGTAAATAGGAAAATATTCAAACCTGAAAATTAGTTAAAAGCAGTGTGCGAAAATGTATGTACGCAAAGAAAAAGCTTGGATTTCTTATTGATGTATTTTATTTTTTTTTGCCTAATAAAAAAATAAATTTATATTGAATAATATTTGTGTCAGGTCGTTTTTTCCCCAACCTAATTTTAAGAAAGAAGCATTTTCATAAGATATAATATTTTTTTCTTTTATTTGAGTACAAAAAAAATATATACATGTTTTTATTTTGTCTATAAAATTTTTATGTAACATTATACATACATTTTTTTACATTTTTTTAAAAAAAAAAAAAATATGATATTCTCTATAAAATGTAATTTATATATACATTTTTTCTCTATAAATTTTATGTAACATTTTTATAAACATACATTTTTTTTAAATATTATTTTCTCTATAAATTTTATGTGACATTATACATACATTTTTTCCCTTTAAATGTTATTTTCTCTATAAATTTTATGTCCTCATTTATATATATACATACATTTTTTTTTTTAAATAAATAAATTTTTATGTATCATTATATATACATTTTTTTTAAAAAATAAATAAAAGAAAATAAAAGGAAGTATATATAAATAAAAGTTTGTACATTTCATGATCGAACAAAGTAGTTTTTTTCTTTTTTTTTCCACCACTTGGAACAGCATTTTTTTTTCTAAAAGAAAAAAAAAATAAAATAATAATAATAAAAAAATTTTTAACATAAATATTATTAAAATTTTATTTCTTTTTCTTAATATTAAGATAAATAAGATTTTATAAAAATATTACTTAAAACAACAACAAATATACATACACCAGTTACTAGTAGCCATAAGGTAAAGTACTAAAATCATCTTGGATGACTCTTTTATCGTACACCATTTTATATGTTTTACTTTCAATTTTATTTTCGACTTTTCTTTTCTTCTTGTCTCTCGTTATTTTCCTCGGATTCGTAATGGTCATGAACGGGGTGGAATAGCTTTTTGGGGGGAAATACTTTGCATTTCACCAGACCAAAATAGCTGTCAATATCCCGAAAATGCTTCGTTATTATTTCGGGATGGCCAACAGGATATTCACAGTATTTGTTAACCCAAGGATACAAACTGGTGAAATCAATGTATTTCGCACATCCTTCATAGAAAAGCTGAATTCCATTGGTCCTTCCACCAAAAAATGCATCCCTAGGATTCAGTCGGTCTGTGACCTCGTGCTGCAGAAGGAATTCTTGGAAATTCTCCGTTTTCTTTAGATGTACAAAATCGTGCTCCAACATTTGGATGATATTATATCCTCTCTGTCGCAACGTATATCTATAACACCTTCTTTCTTTTGACGCAGGCTTCTCATTGTAGTACCAGTCAAGGGGTGTATTAAATCACCATCATAACAAATTTCACAGCCATGGTGAAATCATCCCTGAAAGAAAAGGGAATTTTAAAAACTTCCTGTATCACTTTAAAAAAAATTAAATTAATAAAAAATAATAACTCACTTGATACTGGTATACAGTATTCGTTTCTTTACAGAAACCATCCACACTATATCCTGCAATTTTTGGTTCACCTGTCCCATTCAGACATAAGTTAAGTATTCGATGGCCCTCCGTATGGGCAAAAAAAGTCTAACCATCGAATACTATCCCGACTGAAATTGATGGAATTGCAATATCCTTGAACAGGGATCATTGCAATCGTCTTCGGCTTTATATGGCCAGATCTATATACTGCCATACAAGCCGATGCAATAGTCACAATGTAAATGGATCCACGCCAGTCACATTTTTCTGAAATTGTTCTCTGAAAATTTTACAGCATCGTCTTAATATGTCAACATCTGACCTACAAAGAAGAAAAAAAAATATATATATAATATCTTGTGTGTATTTTTATAAGTAACTATAAAAAAAGTTTTTTTTTTCATTCATTTCATTTAATTATTATTATTATTATTTTGCTTACCTGCAGTATTTCAGCATCTCGTTTTTGAAGTCAAAAGTATTAGTTTTTTGACAGTTATACCACAGAAAAAATTTTTCTCTGTCGCCAGTTGACATAGACGATGGAGAAAATAAATCAGAGTCCGGAAACGATCCGACATAACTTTGGTTTGAAGGACAGTTAAATAGATGTGGAAAATACCCCTTAGCCAGCTCTTCCAAACCAAATGTTTTTGGAAGTTTAGAAAGGGGCATAGGAAAAAAGTTGAACGAATCTATGATTCTTATACTTAATGCAGATAATGTTATACACATTATCTTTGAGCCATTGGGAATGACTCGAGGGCATTGACCTTGTTCCAACATCCATCGAAGAATAAACTGTCCATCGAACCCTTTCATGTTGTGTGCTATTGCCGTGAATCCCTTATGCTGTGGAGAAAAGAGATATTTGCAAAATTTATCAATTGCATCGTAGCCTTCACAGACAAATTCAGTGCCATCGAGGTACTGTGCTACAGCAAAATGCACAACGTGCTCTCCAGTTGTCTGGTCTGTCTCAAAATCGAAGAATATAAGTTTTTCGTTGCACTTCTTCGCAGGTTCTTTCTGAAGGTAGCACATATGGCTTTCGGAGACAGTCTTCTTGCAGCTGGGGCATCTCTTTTCCTCACATCGATGTTGACTTTTAGAGCAGACTTTTCTTAGGATAACTTTGCAGCATTTCCTACATTGATACAGCTATAAAAAATCAGAGCGTTCATATTTCAGAAAAAAAACAACAGAAAAAAAATTCAACAAAAAAACAATAGTGCAATTATTAGAGATATTATCTTGTTTGTGGTTACTTTATCACAAATTTGTCCATTTTCCTTATGCGCCTTGAAACAGAAATCAGAACGCGTGTTCCGATCACAGTCAGAGCATCGTTTGCTTTCCCCAATTTGGCACGAAGGACTACGACATACATGACAAATCATAGTGCAGTGGTGATTTTCTATGTGATCAAATGGTTTGAAGCATTCTTCACAAAAAAAATTTGACCCATAAAAACCTTTAGGAGAGGTGATAACATCAAAATGGTTGTCATGGTGCCATAAATAAATACGGCGATCCTCCCGAACAGGTCCCTTGTAACACACCTAGGGGAAAAAATAGCGTAAATATATATATAAATCATTTTATTGGAGGCAAGTTAAATTTTTTTTAAAAAAAAAAAACATTGTACCTGATTTAAAGCCGTAGTGGAAACAACAATAACTTGTATTTTTAAGTATTGTTCGAACAAAGCAATTTTTTCAAATCCACAAGGTCCTTGTGGTACATCAGTTTTCTGATGCAATGCTATTGCACGTCTTTGAAGGAGACAACAGTCTTTTTTCCTCAAAGACCTTAAGTCTGCATCTTTTTCAACTTCTGCAATAGCAAGAATAATTGCTTTAGCACAGCAAATATTCAAATCGTCCTCGGGCACGCACCGTATGGATTTTTTTCTTAATCGATCGATAGATGGGATTAACACTCTCCTGTTGCGTTTACCAGAACCTACGGGTCGACGAATGGTAATTATCTCAATATTAAAACCTTCATCAAGACGCACCTCGGATTTCGATTGTAGAACTTTAGTGGCACATGCCATTATTTTTTCTACGCTCATTTCCGAAACGAGCATTAAATGCGTAGAGATGGGTCTGTCGAGGTGTTCTGAAAAAATTATTGCTCTTATCAAGTCCGTAGGTTCCAAGCTATTGGTCACTCTCCGAAGCAATGTTTCGAAGAGTGTTCGAATTGCATCGCTCGTTTGACCAATAGTGGCTGATCCGTTATTAAGCCAGCAATCAGGATCTAGTAAAACATGAAAGATCACTTCCTCGCTGTTGATTTTTTTATTTGGTCTGCGACATCTTTCGATGATACGGAAGGCTGAATCCAACTATGAAAAAAAAATTAATGTACAAATATTGAAACAAAAGTTAACACATTCATAATAGTAATACTAAATTTACATTGCAGTTTCCATCAGTTTCTAATGGAGTCCAAAAGTCCAATCTTGACGAGGCAGCGGCATTTACCTTTATTATTAAGGGAAAAAAAAATGTTCTAACATTATTTTTTCCAGTAAAAAAACGTCGGAAAAAATTTAATTGCTATTTTTTAGAGCGAATATATATATATATATATATATATATATATATATATATATATATATATATTATTGAATAATACCTCTAATCCATTTCCTAATTGAGATAGTAAATCTTTACATTCTTGTGATGCTTCTAAAAAGGCCTGAGTGCATTCACCAAGAAGCTTAAACAACAGAATATATATATAAGTTAATCCAACTCACCAAAAGAACAAAAAAAAAAAAAAAAAAAAAAAAAGAAAAAAATAATAATAAATACATTCAAGCTTACTTCATCATCGCCTTCAATAAAAGGCATATCTTCATCTTCAAACAAAATCTACACAAAATACATAATATTATTAGTTGGAAAATAAAAATAAAAGATTCACAAAATCTGATTTGATTAAATATAAGTAATACAAGGAATGAAATATTTGCTCTTTTTTTTTAAAAAAAAGAAAACATTGAAAAAACACGTCATTGAAGAATCATTACATAAAAGTTTCATTACAAATATGATGCATATAAAATAGTTTGTTGTTTTTTTCACATTCCAAGGCAGTATAAATAAAAATATTTTTCTTGTTATTTTGTTTTTTAACCAAGCCTATTTTTATTACAAATGATTCTTTTAAAACAAATATTATGTAAAATGAATATTGCTTTTCAATGTTCATTTAGAATAAAATGAAAAATGGAAATATTTTATTTTGAACAAAGCACGTGGTTAAGGAAAAAGCAAATTTCAGCATGTATCAAAAACATTTTTCATTATACAATCTTGTCTAGAATCTATATTTTATTTATTTATTATTTCCTTTTAATTAAAAGCACAAAAAAGGGGAAAAACTGTAATGGAAGTCTTATTACATAAAAGTTTTTATTACAAATATGATGCATACAAAATGGCATAAAAATAGTAAACTATAATTTTAGTTGTTTTTTTTCCCCGAAGCTAATATAAAAGAAAATTCTTTTATTTCATTTTATTTTAACTATTTTTATTACAAAAATGAATATTTTCAAAACTTTTTTTATGTAAAATGGATATTGCTTCTCAATGCTTCATTTAGAAATAAATACTTTTACAAAAAGTAATAAAAATGATAAGGAAATATTATATATATATATATATATATATATTTATATATATTTCTTTTGATAATTTACTTTTTATTTTGATCAAAACACGTGTATAAGGAAAAGACAAATCTCAGCATCCATCAAAAACATTTTCACATTATACAATCTTAACTAATTTCAATTATTTTATTTTTATTAAAAAGTACAATTCACATATGTATCAGTAATTATACATACACAAAAACGTACACTTACTTCATTAGTAGTTCGCATAGTTGATTCCATATTAAAACTTCCCAAAATCAGGATAAAAGACTTCACTATTTTCAAAAAATAAAAATGAGAGAGAGTAGATTACAACTATTTTTACGAGAGCAAATCACAAGCGTGTCACAGTAGAAAATGAAATATTTTAGCGAAGTGTGGGAATATATTACGAAGTTATCATACGTCATACTTTGTTTCAGCCTCTCACAGTGCTCGCAGGTTTTATTTACAACCAATCAGAATATTTCAAGCAGTCGTGTACAACTCCACTTTACGCTCACATCCCTCTCAGAAGCTGAGTATCCCTCAACTCCGTACTGACTCACATTCAAGTCATCCCCTGTTCTGACAAGACTGCACACGGATGAAAGACACGTGCATCTTGCTTTCCACGTGTATCTTACTTTCCACGTGCATCTTACACGATGAGAAGGGGGCATCTACGTCATATCGACATCCAATCAGAAAACTGCAGGCAGCTGTATACCCCTCAACACTTATCAGAGAAGAAGCAGTATACCCCTCAACTCTTCTCAAGGAACCCTATTGTTACACGTGGTGAGAGGGGGATTGGCCCTCCCTCCTTATCTAACAGGTTGAGAGGGGGAGGAGAAAACCCTCCTATTGGACGATGGCGGCGGGGGGGGCCCCCTATTGGACGATGGCTCCGTTGGAAAGGGGGAGGGGGAATGGCCCTCCCTCCTTATCTAACAGGTTGAGAAGAGGAGGAGGGAAACCCTCCTATTGGACGATGGCTCCGTGGGCGGGGGAGGGGAGTTTGATTGACAGGTGACACGCCCCTTCTATTGTTCTCACTGGGGACCTGCTATTACTACTACCGTGTTTATGTTTCTGATATAGGCGAAATATGCGTTGCTCGCTGCGATTCCGAGTATGAGCAATACATATTAATGGTTGCCGTTTATATTTCGCCTGGAAAATCTAAAACAGATGCAACCATTTTTATTCGAAAATTTGATAATTTATACAAAAGAAGGTTCTAAAATACTCGAAGAAAGATTTGGCGAAAAAAATGATAATGTACCGATTATTTTAAATGGGGACTTCAATATAAACTTTTCAGATGATAAAAA
Organism: Trichonephila clavipes; assembly: GCA_019973935.1. NCBI lineage: Eukaryota > Metazoa > Arthropoda > Arachnida > Araneae > Nephilidae > Trichonephila > Trichonephila clavipes. The sequence goes on along the minus strand of BMAU01001906.1, from coordinate 155,393 downwards.
TCTATCACTAACTGAATTTCTAAATGAAACACAATTTAATACGTTGAATGATCGAAAACTCAGTACTACAAAATATAAAACGATTGATGTGGTTCTTACGCGATACTTAGATGAATTTGAATCAAACATTTTTATTTGTACTTTAGTTACCATAATCTTATTGCATCTTTTTTAAAACACAATGAAATAATTGAAAGTACAAAAAGTCTAAGAAGTATTGAAATAAATGATGACAATGACGCGATCATTAAAAGAAATGTTAAAATTCAAGTACATTGGAATTTAAGTAATTACAAATATTATCCATAAATAATATGATTGCATATTATTTGTTATTTCAATTGAATTGAATTTATATTTTACCTTGACGTAATATATTTGAATAATAAAAAAACCATGTAAACATGCATACAATTTTTGCTCAGAGTGTCAATAGATGGGAAATCCAGATTGATGTTGATAATTTTAATTCAAACATTATGATATTAAAATTTAGTACTAAAATTTCTAAGTTTTCATTTCTATGGGCAGTCTCTATAACTGCCAATTTTTTTTCTGCATGTTTTCGTCTCTGCGGTTGGCGAGAGATTATAGTGAAGCAATTGAGTCAACATTTTTTTCTGTTAAGCAGCGAAATGCAGTCCTGGAACCACTGAAGAACCACAATGTGTGTGTGTTAAAGTTTGGCCCATTTTAAATTGGTTCAGGCATAACTTTCTCACATAGGCGTACATGAAAACGTACAAAACAGGATGGTTTACTGCTTTTCAAATTAGTTGCTTTCAAATTCTGTCACATTAAATAGCAAAGGAAAGTTATTACAGATGAATTACAAAAATAATTTTCAAATACTTCAGGTGACAGGAAAGCAGCCCCTAGATTTTGTGATGCATTCTCTTCACTTTCAAAGGCCGTGTAGGGCAGCCATGCACGATAAATCTGTCGAGATCTGAAATGTCCTCCCGTAGGTGTGGTGTGGTAGTTAGGAGATGGGGGTGCCAGCTCAGGTGTCGTCCACGTCACTTGACCATGGTTCAAAATTACGTGGTCTGTCGCCAGAAGCCCCCGTGTAGCTAAATAGTGCGACGTTAATATTAAATCAATCAATCAATCTTCACTTTCAAAAAAATAATTTTTGTATTTTTATTTCTTAGAAAAGATAAAAATTCTCTAAAATGATAAATTAAACATATAAAATCTTATAAAATGTTATAATCCAAATTTAATATTTGTTTCTAATTTACATGACAATGAAAAAGCAATATATTTCTTTTAAAACATATATAGCTATTTCTTAGTCTGTTTTTGTAAAAAGAGAATTGACTCTAGCTTACTTTTCGAAAGCAATGCAAAGTTCTTTGCGTAGAAATACATTTAGAATAAATTATGCAGATGTACATTATGTGATTCTTTATTACGGATAACAGAAGGAAAATATATCGTGAAGAATTGTTTACGAAATTGTTTGTCATAAGCACTAATGAGTGAATGGTACTTAATATTTTGATTACATTGGTCCAGTTTTTTAGGCGATACAGCGTTCCAAAAGGTAAGGAAAAAAAGTTTTTCTTATAAAACGTATTATATATAATGTTGTGTCTTGAAGTAAGACGAGATTCGTGAAAAATTTTCTTCTTTATATCACACTCAGTACCAAAAAAGCCACCGAGATTTCTTAATATTAAGTGGAGTTTTTCAATCATATCTTGTAGCAGGAATAATTGTTCCTTTTTTTACAATTAGTTTCTAATAATAGTGGGGAATCACGGAATTTTTAAGGTTTTTTATTGAATTATTTAAATATTTTCTGGGAAAAGATCAGCATTTCGATTTTCCATTATGCTTGTGAGTTTTTGAGATATCCTCGCTTAAATTAATATAGTCCATTGCAAAAGTAGTGGGAATCACGGAATTTTTAATGTTTTTTATTGAATTTTTAAATATTTTCTGGGAAAAGATAAGCATTTCGATTTTTCATTATGCTTTTGTTTTTGAGATATCCTGTCTTAAATTAATATTTTTATTTTTATTTTATAAATGCCAGGCCATTGATCATCAGGTCAATAGGCAACGGGCTCTCCAATACCTTTTTACAATGCAGTTAAGATCATTCAGTGCAGAGCACTCGTCCAAATGAGCGGCAGTCATGTCTTGTCCAGTGTCACACAAAACACATATAGGTGAAGTCACTAAATTAAAACGAAACAGATGAGCACAAAGGCAGTCATGTCCGGTTAAAAGTCTAAATTTAGCCATAGAAGCAGCACGAGCAGAACTTGGAATACCGTGGGATATCTTACATAGTGTACTCCAAGGCTTATCACGAGCAACACGAGAAGCTGTAAGGCGAAATGATTCCCTAAAAATCCTTTCAATTTCCAGTTTGGCAGAATGAAATGTCAAGTCTCTGCGGAACTTAAATTAATATTGTCCATTGCAAAAGTAGCATTTTACAACTGAGATATTTGCTCAAAAATGTGAAATTTTATTTGTGTTGTGCTTCGTTTAAAACCAGATCTGCTAACGTGCTGGTCAGCAGAATACAGTAGAACTTTCAAATATTTGTTTATATTATTATAATATATATTTATTTGTTTAATATCTACATATATATATAAAATATATAATATATATTTTTTTACCTAATCAATATGAAAAATGTAAATAGTATGCATAATTTCATTATTATATGAGATCCATTTACTTACCCTGTTTACCTACTACATAATCAAACACAAAAATTAATGAGTAAACTACCGTCATATCGTTGCCAGGGATATTGGCAAATGCAATATCAGCATTTTATTAACGAGGGAATGGCCCAAAGTATCATCTTTTATTCAAGCTTGCCTTGCTGGATAACACGCAACAACTAAGTCCCCATTTTTTCTATATAGATACTAACCCTCTTACTCCTTATGGCGAAGCTTGAATGCACTAACCAAACAACACGAGTTTACTGAACACGAATTAATGCACTCCTTTGCTTAAACATTCCAACAAATGCGAGAAAAACTAAAGAATTTTAACTATCCATAGGCTACGCTAACTACTACCACATTCTAATAGTAGAGAGGAATAAAAATTAAAACTTTTTTTTCAATGTGTAATACTCAGTACCAAAATAGCTTCTGAGAGATCACGATTTTCGTGGAAACGCGATTTAAATTTTATTGCGTTGCGCTAATTACAGTTTATATATTTAGTATGTATTACTTATATTAGTGGTGAATCCTTTCGATACTAAAAGGTTCTATAGATTTATATATTACTGTTTTCAAAGTTATTAAAATTTAGAAGTTTTCATTTTGGAAAAGGCATAAAGTTTCATCTTATCTCAATCGAACAAAAGAAATTAAATTTCTTTCGGTTTTGATATACAGTGTTTTAGTTTAAAATGGTTATAATGATCAAACTGATGCAATACATGGTCAACAAATTTTTTCTCAAGTGAACTTCCAAGAGACATTATTCGTAAAAAATGATTTTATGAAATATTTTCCTCAAGGAAATTATGAATTGCATAGAATTAAAATTCATTTAAAATTCATTCATGATGTAGTAAATATAAACTATTTTTCTAAGAAACAAACAGGTTTTTTAAAGTTATCCTAATTACGAAGGAAAAAAATATAGAATGAGAAAATAATTTGCAAAATTGATTTTTACTTTACGGGATTGATTGGAAATCAGTATAAATGGGTGAATGTCACTTTCATTAATAATACACACATAACGATATTTTATTTCCTAAAAATTGATCACCAGCATACGCCAACCACAAGTTTTCCTAGTTGCTTTCTTTTGAGCATAAGGAGTATTTACCTTATATTTATTTAAAATTCTTAATCCTTATTTCAAACTTGGAGATAAATTTATATTATTTCAAATGAATTTATACTTAAAAAAACAATAAGGTAAAATTACACCTGGAATGCTTAGAAATACTTGAAAGCCTCTCTTTTAACTGACGTTGTAAAAAATATGCTTATACAAAGAATTATAAACCAAGAGTTGAAATTAGTAAATCGGAGAGTGAGATAGAATAAAGTCATTAATCAAATAGCAATTATAGGATTTACACACAGGTGATGTCGTCAATGCACAGTTCTAATTCTCATCACAATAGAACACCACATATGTGCACTGCTTGCGATGTCCGGTTATAAGTATATCCGTCTTTTCCCAAAAATTAATGACAAATAATATTATAATCTGTCATCATCAATGAATTAAAAAAATCTATTACGCAGGATGTCCTGTAATTAACGATAATCCGGGTTGAGGTGAAAGGTAGTATTGTGTCTGTTCTGGGAATAATGCAAAACATTTCCCACGCACTTGGCTAAATGAGCACGACAACATTTTTTACATTAAGGTATCCACCTACGTGTTCGGAACCGTGATTTTGCAAAAGCGCATAAATAGATAATATTTATGATATTTAGTGTCACTTAGATTAGAAAATGTATATTAAACTGTTTTAGAAATAGTATACAATAAAAATATATTTAAGTATAATATTTTGTCAAAAAATGAACATAAAGTGACCCGTTTTAAAAATATTCTCCTTTAGTGAATTATTAAAATATTTTCTATTATAATAATATTTTACATGTATATAGCTCAGATCACTGTACAGAGGCTGAACTAGAAGTTTTAAAAAATATAACTTAAAAGTGGTTTTACTCATGTTTTACGACAACAGAGGGGAGAAATTTTAAGAAAAAAATGGCGATAACTATTTCAATTGGTTGTATCTCTGAAAATAACGTGAATTTCTCAAAATTTATAGTTGAACCTCTGAACAGAAATCTGAGCTATATGCAGGCAAAATATCATTGTAATAAAAGGATTTTCACAAAAGAAGAACTATTTGAAAAGAGGTTATTCTAAGTTAATTTTTTGCCGAAATATTGTACTCAAATAATTGTTTGTTACAATGTCCTTAAAAAAATTTATACATGTATTCTAATCTAAGTGACACTAAATATCATGAAAAATATCCATTTATGCGCTTTTTTAAAATCAGGGTTTCAAACATAGTTTGATACCTTAAGGAAAATGGACACACTCCATCACATCATTAGCTGCAGTGAACACATATTTCACAATTTTATGATGACATTTCTCTAACATCATCTTACACAGCCGGAGTATTAGTTGCTGTTAAAGGAGGACGAAACGGTTTGCTGATTTAGTAAAAATAATTTTTATTCCTATGATTAAGGATTTGAGAAAAAAATGCTATCTAACTTCGACTCTTGATAAAAAATAAATATTGCACTCAACCCCAGTCAAGTATGTCAAAGGTTGGCCCATTTTAGTTAAGATCGCAAAATGGTACAGCCATTGTTCTTTCTTATGCATAACTATCAAACAGAATTTTCTAATTTACAGGGCATTTACAAAAAATTTGACAGATGGAGCTGGTACAAACGATTTAGTTCGAAATATGCAGATGAGACAGGTGTCTACTAACACTGATGCTCTTCATCCAGATTGGGCTCTCTGATGCATACCAACTAAGCGAACATGATTGGTTGATTGAATATAACGTTGCACTGTTTATCTACACGAGGACTTCCGGTGACGGACCACGTAATTTTGAACCATGGTCAAGTGACGCGAACGACACCTGAGCTGGCACCCCCTCTCCTAACTTCAACACCACACCAACGGGAGGATGTTTCAGCTCTCGACAGATATAACGTGCATCGCTGCCCTACAAGGCGGGTCTTTAGTGGTAATGGGCTCGAACTCGTGACAAGGCAAGCCACGATCCGAAACCTATACCACTCGGTTACCGCCGTGACCCAACTAAGCGAACAAGGTTGCTGAATGGTAAAAGCAAAGGTTTGTTGGTGAAGCTGTTTTACATAAATGAGGAATCAGCAACTGTTGCACTACATAAATTCTGACATCAGAAACATGTGCAGAATAGAAAATGGTATTTAATGGTGGCAGCTTGCATAAAACATTTCTAGCCATTTTAAGAAACTGGATGTAGTCGTGCTCACTTAGTCGAGTGTATAGGGAAATGTTTTGCATTATTCCCAGAACAGACATGATCCTACCTTTCACCTCAACCCGGATTATCGTCAATTACATGATATCCTGCGTAATAGATTTTTTTTAATTCACAGATGATGACAGATAATATTATTTGTCACTAATTTTTGGGAAAAGACAGATATATTTATAACCGGACATCGGAAGCAGTGCACATATGTGGTGTCCTATTGTGATGAGAATTAGAACTGTGCATTGATGACATCACCTGTGTGTAAATCCTATAATTGCTATTTGATTAATGACTTTATTCTATCTCACTTTCCAATTTTCTAATTTCCCCTCTTGGTTTATAATTCTTTGTATAATCATATTTTTTACAATGTCAGTTTAAGAGATGCTTTCAAGTATTTCTAACGGGTGTTATTTTGCCTTATTGATTTTTTAAGTATAAATTCAATTGAAATAATATAAATTTATCTCCAAGTTGAAATACGGATTAAGAATTTTAAATAAATAAAACGTAAATACTCCTTATGCTCAAAAGAAAACAACTAGGAAAACTAGTGGTTGGCGTATGCTGGTGATCAATTTTTAGGAAATAAAATATCGTTATGTGTGTATTATTAATGAAAGTGACATTTCCCCATTTATACTGATTTCCAATCAATCCAGTAAATTAAAAATCATCTTTACCACTTATTTTCTCATTCTATATTTTTTTTCCTTCGTAATTAGATAACCTTAAAAAACCTGTTTGTTTCTTAGAAAAATAGTTTATTTTTTTCTACATCATATTATAAATGAATATTAATTCTATGCAATTCATAATTTCCTTGAGGAAAATATTTCATAAAATCATTTTTTATGAATAATGTCTCTTGGAAGTTAACTTACTTTATGCCTTTCCCAAAATGAAAATTTCTAAATTTTAATAACTTTGAAAATAGTAATATATAAATCTATAGAACCTTTTTGTACCAAAGGATACCACTACTATAAGTAATACATACTAAATAAAAACTGTAATTATCAAAACGTATTAAAATTTAAATCGCGTTTCCACGAAAATCGTGATCTGAGATAAGATCCTGAAAAATTATGGACCCACTGCTGTTTTTGGCGCCAAAAATATTTCGAAAAAGCGCCAAATTGAAGGTTTTCAAAACGTCAATGACGAAAAACTCTTGGGAAGCGTATATGAAATGGGCGTTTCGCAAAGATGAAAACGAATAAATACATTAAATTAATCATTATATAAAAAAAAAAAACGGAGAAAAAGCAATGAAATTCATTTTAAAAAATACATTCTAAAACCAGTGTGTAAACATGATTTACATTTTTAAAAAGGACGATAGCGTTTCGTAAATATAAAATTGAAGAAATACATGAAATCAATCATTTTAAAAAATTTTAAAAGGCACTTACCTTTTGCATTTCGTCATGTTCCGTTGGTGGATGCACCCTTACGATGGATGCAAGTAATTTTAAAATTTTCCACCAACTTCCTGTTCTTATTAACTTTAAAGTCATTCACCACGAACGCATTCATGCTCTTGCCAAACCAATATCTGGTCAAACGCAAAATAATTATTTTAGCTCGCATTTGTTTTCGCTAAACCCAGTTTACACTCCGAACAACGTCGTGGCGATTATCTTCGACTGTTGCGGCAACGCCATTCGTAAACCGTCAACCGTTCCCTTTGGTTCTTACAAACGCATATTTTTTTAAACCTCGGACATTCATAACGAGAAGCAATTAAATTAGCTTTCATACACCATTCTAATGTCTCTTTCTTCCCCCTTTGTGCCCAGGAGCAAAAATGGGGACTTTTCAATTAATTTCCTTTCACACGCCATTCTTAACAACAACCGGTGGAGAGCAGACCTTCTCAAACGAAGTCAAATGTCAAAATGACGTTTTTTCGAAAAGGCGAAAAACGTTGTACTTTTTAGGGCCATTTTTAGGTGATTTGAAAATCCAAATTTTTGGATGAAGTGGAAGGGTTACCATATTGTAACCTTTATCGCTCAAAATTTGGCGACAAAAAATTTGGCGACAAAATCCTCCTAGGCAACCCCGATATGACGGTAGTTTACTCCTTAAGTATTTTTGTCTTTGATTATGTAGTAGGCAAACAGGGTAAATAAATGGATCTCATATAATAATGAAAGTATGCATAATATTTTCATTTTTCATATTGATTAGGTAAAATAATATATATTATATATTATATATATATTAAACAAATAAATATATATTATAATAATATAAACAGATATTTGAAAGTACTACTGTTTTCTGGTGACCAGCACGTCAGAAGATCTGGTTTTAAACGAAGCACAAAACAAATAAAATTTCACATTTTTGAGCAAATATCTCAGTTGTAAAATGCTACTTCTGTAATGGATAATATTAATTTAAGCGAGGATATCTCAAAAACAAAAGCATAATGAAAAATCGAATTGCTTAACTTTTCCCAGAAAATATTTAAATAATTCAATAAGAAACTTTAAAAATTCCGTGATTCCCCACTACTTTTGCAAAGGACTATATTAATTTAAGCAATGATATCTCAAAAACAAAAGCATAGTGAAAAATAGAATTGCTTAACTTTTCCCAGAAAATATTTAAATAATTCAATAAGAATCTTTAAAAATTCCTTGATTCCCCAATACTTTTGCAATGGACTATATTAATTTAAGCAATGATATCTCAAAAACAAAAGCATAATGGAAAATCGAAATGCTGATCTTTTACCAGAATATATTTTAATAATTCAATAAAAAACATTAAAAAATCCGTGATTCCCCACTATTATTAGAAACTAATAGTAAAAAAAGGAACTATTATTCCTGCTACAAGATATGATTGAAAAACTCCACTTAATATTAAAAATCTCGGTGGCCTCTTTTGGTACTGGGTGTGATATACAAAAGAAAAGTTTTCACGAATCTCGTCCTACTTCAATACACAACATTATATATATAATACGTTTTATAAGAAAAACTTTTTTTTCTTTACCTTTTGGAACGCTGTATCGCCTGAAAAACTGGACCAATGTAATCAAAATATTAAGTACAATTCACTCATTAGTGCTTATGACAAACAATTTTGTAAACAATTCTTCACGATATAATTTCCTTCTGTTATCCGTAATAAAGAATCACATAATGTACATCTGCATAATTTATTCTAAATGTATTTCTATGCGCAAAGAACTTTACATTACTGTCAAAAAGTATGCTAGAGTCAATTTTCTTTTTACAAAAACAATTAAGAAATAGCTATATATGTTTTAAAAGAAATATATTGCTTTTTCATTGCCATGTAAATTAAAAACAAATATTAAATTTGGATTATAACATTTTATAAGATTTAATGTTTTTAAATTATCATTTTAGAGAATTTTTAACTTTTCTAAGAAATAAAAATACAAAAATTATTTTCTTTGAAAGTGAAGATTGATTGATTGATTTAATATTAACGTCGCACTGTTTAGCTACATGGGGCTTCTGGCGACGGACCACGTAATTTTGAACCATGGTCAAGTGACGTAGACGACATCTGAGCTGGCACCCCCATCTCCTAACTACCACACCACACCAACGGGAGGACATTTCAGATCTCGACAGATTTAACGTGCATGGCTGCCCTACACGGCCTTTGAAAGTGAAGAGAATGCATCACAAAATCTAGGGGCTGCTTTCCTGTCACCTGAAGTATTTGAAAATTGTTTTTGTAATTCATCTGCAATAACTTTCCTTTGCTATTTAATGTGACAGAATTTGAAAGCAACTAACTTGAAAAGCAGTAAACCATCCTGTTTTGTACGTTCTCATGTACGCCTATGTGAGAAATTTATGCCTGAACCAATTTAAAATGGGTCAAACTTTAACACACACACATTGTGGTTCTTCAGTGGTTCCAGGACTGCATTTCGCTGCTTAACAGAAAAAAATGTTGACTCAATTGCTTCACTGTAATCTCTCGCCAACCGCAGAGACGAAAGCATGCAGAAAAAAAATTGGCAGTTATAGAGACTGCCCATAGAAGTGAAAACTTAGAAATTTTAGTACTAAATTTGAAATATCATAATGTTTGAATTAAAATTATCAACATCAATCTGGTTTTCCCATCTATTGACACACTTAGCAAAAAATGTATGCATGTTTACATGGTTTTTTATTATTCAAATATATTACGTCATGGTAAAATATAAATTCAATTCAATTGAAATAACAAATAATATGCAGTCATATTATTTATGGATAATATTTGTAATTACTTAAATTTCAATGTACCTGAATTTTAACATTGATTTTTATGTTCGCGTCATTGTCATCATTAATTTCAACACTTCTTAGACTTTTTGTACTTTCAAATATTTCATTGTGTTTTAAAAAAGATGCAATAAGCTTATGGTAACTAAAGTAAAAATAAAAATGTTTGATTCAAATTCATTTAAGTATCGCGTAAAAACCACATCACTCGTCGTTTTATATTTTGTAGTACTGAGTTTTCGATCATTCGACGTATTAAATTGTGTTTCATTTAGAAATTCAGTTAGTGATAGATTTTTATCCTCTGAAAAATTGATATTGAAATCCCCATTTAAAATAATCGGTACATTATCATTTTTTTCGCCAAATCTTTTTTCGAGTATTTCAGAACCTTCTTTTGTATAAATCATCAAATTTTCGAAAAAAAATTGTTGTATCTGTTTCAGATTTTCCAGGCGAAATATAAACGGCAACCATTAATATGTATTGCTCATTCTCGGAATGGCAGCGAGCAACGCATCTTTCGCCTATATCAGAAACAAAAACACGCGATTCCTTCTAGTGAATTTAGTATGTTTATCCATATGTGAAGTAATGAAGAGTGACATATCTTGAAGATTGTGATAAATATAGCAACACCTGCTATTGGAACTTCGGGTTTTTTTAAAACTTACAACCAAATTGAAATTCGGAATATGAAGTGGTTCTTTTTTCGTACGAATTTCTGAGAAAAGCAGAACATTTGACTTGTTTAACGATGTTATCAGTTTTTAGGTGGGCTGTAAGCGCATGCAAACGTTGAAAAATGAATAAAAATATCGATAATCCTTTCTTGTTGGAGATGATTTCTAGAAAACGTTTGGTGACCGTTTATAATGTATTGTTTTGTAACCTTTTCAATTCAAATTTTATTTTTGACAATTTAAATAAGTGTTTAATGATTTTGAGATATTGAAGTTTTAAATAAAATAAATTTTTAATGAAATTAAAGTCGGAGCCGTTTTTATAATTTTAAACTAAAGATTTTAATGACATAAACTAATAAACTAAAATTTTGTATTATTAACCATATTTTAAACTTCAACATATTAATCTTGAATAAATATCAGATTTTATAAAAAAATTTATTTCAATATCCACGATAAAAATATGATTGAACATCTGGAAGTCTGTTTTACCATGGCAGTAAGAAAACGTCTAAACCACTTTGAAATACAAGTCTGAATTGCGTGATGCATTGACGAGATTAAATTTTAGAGAAACAATACAAAATTTTCAGACGCCAGAAGAAATGCGAAGATTTAAAATAATTTTAAATAATATAAAACTTTCAAACGCCAAAATAAATACGAGTATTTGAAATAATTTCTGTTACTTATTTTTTATCTTAAAAATATTAGTAAATTTATTTAGTACTCTCTATTGTACTGCACAAAAAATCTTCAATTAAACGTTTCAAATAATAATCAGAGAAAATACTATTTCAACAATGCACAGTATATACACATTGAACTTTTCACTAAATCCATTCAATTTCACTTATAATATATACAAATCACTATACGTCAGCTGTATAGCTACAGATATACTGATATAAACATGCCGATGACGCAAACGCACGAGATATCTCCCATCCAAAAAGTGCCTAAGTCGCACAGCCTACTGCGCGTGCGCCAGTCATGAGCATGTCGGTCACGCCAACCCATAATATTTTACCCTACCAAAAAGTGATTAATGCCGATGAAGAAATTTTCACTTCAACTAAGATACTTCAAGTTGTATACAGAGTCCAACATGGCTTCTTGAGTAAAATTGATATCAAATTTCTATAAAATCCAAGTTCACATATCAAATAAAAGTGTTGCTTATCTTTAATTTTTGTGGGGTTTTTTTCAAAAAAAAACTCGTACACACACACGTACACGCATATGTGTGCATAAAGTGAGTTTTTAGGGAACGTTTTGGTATAACGGAGATTTAAGAATCGAAGATAAATTAATTAAAAATTTAAACTTCTCAAATATGACATAATAAGAATGTAAATCGCCGTAAAATGGATAATTATTTAAGAAACACACGAGTACAGATCAGGATTTGAATATATCGTAGAGAGTGACACAAAGTACTGGGAATCAGGAAAATTGGAAAGTGTTCTAGTCAAAATGTGTGTTTTGTTTTAAATTATATACGAGAGAATGGAGTTTCCATGAGAAAAGAAGAAAAAAAAAGAGAGAAACGTTATAGTTTAATCTTATATCACACTTAAATAAATCCGCATGTCGTATAAAGTATTATTTTTTACTTGTTTTCTGTCTCTGTTTTAAGGTCGTAAAATTTCTACTTTTTCAAAGTCAATTAGAAGTATAGACAAAGAAAATATATTAAACAGTGTCTAAAAAAACTTTTGAATTGAATTATGTAACATTATTTTTTTAGAGAAACTGCTTTGGTAGAAAAATTTATGTATGAAAAGATGTAAGCTATCGCAACTTTTAATTTATTCTTCGTTAACTGTTGAATTTCCCTTTGGGAGTACGTCTGCTCTATGAATTAACACTATTTCACTTATCTTTCTTAATACTACATATTTCATGGACCCTTTTGTTTCAACTGTTGGATATTTACAGTATTCAATAACAAAAATGAGTCCAAAAACATAAAGCACCTTTGAAATTCCAAGGGGAGTGGCACCGTTTCGGTTTTATTCCGGATTTATAATTTTTAAAATAAAATAAATGCGTATTACGACATTTACACCGGTTTTTTCAAGCACACGTTGGAAAATTAAGTTTATTTATTTAATTGAATGATTCATATAAGTATCAAAACTGAAAAAGGAGACACAAACTTTTTTTAAAACTACTGTCATTGGAGATAAAAATTCTCAAATTTTTTTTTATCTCATTTAAATATCATAAATAAATCTTTCTTTAGATGTACCATGCGTTACAGCTTGCCTAAGAACTATTATTCAAGTACAAAATGATACGAGAAAAAAGTCTGACTTTTCTTTAATCTTGAATTATCTCTTGAATCTCAGCATAGTTTATCGGCTAAGACATTAACCACTATTTACCTCACACTCTCTATAAATTTATTTATTTATCTTCGTAAAATTTCCAAACGTTAATAAAATATATTTTAAAGCGCTCAATTGAACTGAACCTTTATATAAATGATTATTTTGGATGACAGTACAGTAATTTAATTATAATTAATGAAAATTGATTGATTGAACTTAATTATTTAAAGAACTACAAATATATCCACGTTGGCATCATTTTTGGCGACTTGTGTCAAAACTTGAAAAGGTTTTTTTCTCACGTTTTAAAGCATTCAGTTGAACTGAAATTTTATATACGTGATTGATTTGGATGACAACACGATAATTTAATGATACTTATAACAATGAATTACCACTTAATGTTGTGATTCTGTCATATGTATATACATATTTATAGTAATTGTAACTATTTAATAAAAAGTAGCTAAAAAAATTTTTCTTTGTTCTAAGTAGGAATTGGCTTAATTTTTTTATTTTTTATTCCTTCTTTATACTATACATGATGTACTAGGATTGTTTTCTGTGATAAATATTTAATATTTAAAAACCCGACTATAGAAAATATACCCGAATATATCTATATAGACCCGAATATCTATATAAATTCCGACTAAGAAATTACTAAATGGCAATTCGATTGTTACCTTCTTCTCTTTCATGTAAATTTTAAAATAAATTCGATACTTTTATGTTGAAAGAAATTTTAAATGTTTCAGTAAGATTCATAGTTTTCTTAATATAGAAATTTTCAAAAATAAACATCTTTTGAAAAACTATTTAAGGGCAGTTGGAGATCTCTTTCTCTCATTTTATATATATATATATATATATATATATATATATATATATATATATATATATATATATATATATATGACAATATTTAAATTGGCTGTATTTATATATATATATATATATATATATATGTACCTATATTATATATATATATATATATATTGACAATGTTAAATTGGCTGGTTTCGATGTACCTTTCCTTACAAAATCTGTTGTATGTACATAGTTGAAATTATTCATACAACTGAAATACATCTTTCTTATTATACTTAAATGATCTTTTAGCTAATTTTGATTTTCTGTAAACAATTTTTGAAATATTTTATCAAACATTGCGAAACTTGATCCATTTTTCACATAAAATATTTGTAAAAAATATTTTTTTGAATTTTGTACAAGAAGCTCATTTCAGTATATATTAGACATCATTATTAATATATTATAAAAAATTTGCATACCTGTTAACAATAGTTTCTCATAAATGGTACATGGAACATCAAAATTTATATTTTGAGATAAATTGGTTTTAATGTATACAGTGAGACTTCTAATCCGCTAAGAAATAAAAAATAAAAGTTTCAATTTACAACAAAAGATACATGTTTTTGTTTATACCAGATGTTAAGCTTTTTAGCAAAAACGAAGTACATTGTTTACATTTTTCGCCAATCAAATGGGCGTGTCCCAGTTTCATTATTATTTAAAAATAGGTTTTGAGGGCTTCTTCTACTTACCCTAGAGCAGGAGTGCCCAACCCAAATCGGTTGGTGGGCCAAGTAAAAATTTACTAAACTGAGGTGGGCCAGGCATATCAAAATAAAACAAATTATTCAAAATATTTTATTGTATTTACAACATTAAAAATATTTTGTATTACCTTACAATTAATGAGACACACTTGTTTTTCTACTTTACTTGAGATAAATATTTAATATATATAGAAATTTATTCAATAGCTATTGATATGATCAAAAAACAGCAAGTTTACCTTTTACTGGATCGCAATCACAACT
Organism: Trichonephila clavipes; assembly: GCA_019973935.1. NCBI lineage: Eukaryota > Metazoa > Arthropoda > Arachnida > Araneae > Nephilidae > Trichonephila > Trichonephila clavipes. The sequence continues at coordinate 140,225 of BMAU01001906.1, read as the reverse complement.
AACTTGTAAATCGACCGATTACACTTGGTGTAAAAATATTTCTTAACATACAAGGTTCTTATCTACAGTAGATTTATGGTGCCATCTGAGGTTATGTAATGTAACAACTATGTGAGTAACATCTTCACATTTTATAATTGTGTTACAGTATGTTTGCAAAAAATTGATTTAGATTTTCAAAATTTTTATTTCAAATTCAAAAAGGCAATTAAGCAAAGAAGAACAGCATTGTAATTATTGCAATGTTTGACAAAAAAAGTTTTTTTTTTCTGCCCGATAGCTAAATGATTAGTTTCTAATTGTATGATATTAATTATTGCACCGTGATTAAAATGTATCATAAAATGAAAAAAATTACATAATTTCAGAAGGTTAAAATATTAAATATTTTTATTCTGCTGCCGTAATTATCTTTCATTTCTACTAGCTGATCTGACAGCTCTGAGACAACTCATTAAATCCATCATCGGATTCTTTCATTGCCAAATAAAACATGAGACAGGCTACTAATATGAACTTAAAAATATAGACATAAGTTATTTCTCTGACAAATAGAACTAAATACACTAGTCACTCTTAACGAAGTTCTCTTTGAAAGAGGAGTAACATACCCACGCTCATCTGCTTTCCTTCATCCATCAACACCTGTTATTACATCTGCTTGGAAGTCAAATGAAGGAAAAGAATTATTTCGATAAGAGCTGCACGGGGAGAGGTGGGGGTGGGTGAAAACCCGTTATTTTTTATTCTTCCGTCTGTAGGGAAAATGATTAAAATAATGTAGACAGAAACTTCAATTGGGCCACGGGTTGGGCAGGCCTGTCCTAGCGGTTAAATAAGGTATTTTTAGAAAGGTTATATATATATATATATATAAACCCTATACACGATTTGAAAGAGTAAAAATCTGAAATTGTCAAAACAATAAGATTTTAGCGTTCAAACATCCCTTAATGTAATGTAATACGTAGATTTCGAAAACTACACGATATTGGGAATCGGCTGTTTGGGTGCACTTCAGCGAATCATTTTAATTTAGTTTCTTTGTAAAAATACTTATTTCCACTCTTATTTAAACGTAGAAACATAGTAATTTTACTGAGTTATGAAGATCGCTTTAGGAGGAAGGTCTTAATTTATCAGACGAATTTTCGTCACGTGTTCAGATAAGCGAAATTTAATTAATAATTAAAATTCAGTAGCAGAAAATTTTCGATTAAACAAACGCTTTTAAAGGATTGTTATTATAAGTTTAAAAGGGACGAGAGAAGGTTTTTCATGATTTAATTGGTCTTACATATTCTTATTTTTGTAAATTATTTTTTTCTTTATAATGTTTCTTATAGGCATCCGACTATGTTCGGAACCGCGCTTTTAAAAAAGCGCATAAATGGATATATTTCATGATATTTAGTGTCACTTAGATTCGAATACATATATAAAGTTGGTTTAAGGACATTTTGACAAAAAAAGTATTTAAATACAATGTTTTGGCAAACAATTAACTTAGAATATCCTTTCTTCAAAATGTTCTCCTTTTATAAAAAAAAATGCTTCTAAAATAATAATAATCTGCTTATATAAAGTAAAGACTTCTCTCCATAGAGTTTGAACTATTTTTTTTTTGAAAAGTTCACATTATTTTCAGAGTTACAACCAATTGAAATAATTATCGGCAATTATTATTATTATTAATTTACATATTGAAAAGTCGAAAATAAATGATTTAAGAAATTGTAAATTTACTGAAAGGAAACAAAACAAAATTCATTTTTGCATAATAAAAAAATAAAATACACCTTTATTCTGATACACTATACTTATAAATGTATCAGTAGGGCACAATGTATTCAAAACTACGCATAAATACTAAGTTAAGATCAAGTTTAACTCCCATGGTCTAGTCATATACAAAATTTCATACCTATATTGATAATTAAAATAGTATTGTACTATTGGTGTCAAATACATTGTTATTGAATTCAATGCATTGTTTTTATATGGAGGAGGGCGCGAAGAAAATTGTGATTAAAAATTGGGTCGCCGGTATTGAAATCTTGAGGAGCACTGCTTTAATCACTTCAGTTCCAATAAGAGAGAAAGTAAACCACTGTAGTAAACGAGTAATCATCACACACTCGTGGCCTAAATGTAACGAGTTGTAGCACTACTGCCACTAAGGGTTGCAGCACATTAACTATTTCGAGGCTGAAAGTCCTCCCGTTAGTTTGGTGTCTTAGCTTTGAGAAGGGATGCCAGCTCCTGAGTCATCCTTGTCATTTCACCATGGCAACACTTTGCGAGGAAAGTCACCAATATGCCTCTTGTTGCTTTATAGTTAGATATTATTAAACACTTTCACACTCTTGAGGCAAACAGCGTGACTGAGGACTGATTAAACTTTTTCTTTCAATGCAAATTTAATTTTCCAAAATTTTAATTTTTTGTGCAGAAAGAAAAAAAATTAGCACGTGTATTTTTTAAAAAAATAAATTTTAAGTAATTCAACTCAAACTTTTAAAAAACACTATGATTCACCACTATTATCAGAAATTCATATTAAATAAATTTGCTGGACTTATTTCTATATTAATGACGTTTATATCTATCCTTGAAGCAATCGGGAGATCTCAGTGGTCATTTTTTTGTCACTGAGTATGAGTTACAAAGTAAATTTTATTTTTATACTTTAAGTTTCGGACTGCCTTGGGTAGTCCCCAGTAAGAAGATCACTTCTTTTTTAATCTTCATCGGCTGTATTTCGTTGATAACTATGCTTAAATAACTAATGAAGTTTACTACATGAGTGAATTTTGTATAATTTCCGTATTAGTATAGAAAAGCAATATTTTGTACTTTTTTTTCAGAGAAAGGAATTGCATAATATAAGGCTACATAATATATTTTAACCAATTATCCACCGCATTGTGTTTTACTGCAGTTTTTTTTCATGCAATATTGTTTTTGAATCACTACACTGAAAATTAACATAAACAAAATATTTAACTTTGGAAAATTTAACCCGTTTGAGCTAATTAATCAATTAAAAATATCCAACTGTAAAATAAATTATGTACGCTGTTCACTTAAAATAAAGAGTGAAATCTAAGGTTTTCTCATTTACATACAAAAAAATAATTCAGATTTTGACATTAACTATTTTTTCGGGACAACAATGACCGTCTTCACAATACACTGAAAACGCCATGAGCTGAAAACACGATTTCTGCTATTAAACTATTCGCCTTGCCTGCTAAAATACTCATCCTAGAACCCGTGCTGCCATATATGTTGGAAGAGTGGATTTTAAAGAATATTCCTGAAAAAAGTATCATCAGAGCATTCGTAAAAATGGTTATTCTATGTAATTTTAAGGTGATTGGTACCGTTGGTAGATAAAGGGTAAAATGCATTTGACTGCTACGAATTTTATAAATATTTCAAAAAGTAAGCTAGAGAGAGTTCACACACAATCTCTCCTTTAAGAACAAAAAAAAGTTTTTTTTAATGATACCCCTTTTTCACTTCCACGTGCGTTCAGAAATAAATTCTAAATTTGACCTCAAAACTGTTTAAGATTTCATGTTAATGAAAAATATAGTAAGATTTTTATTTTCTTAAAAGAAAAAAGAAAAAAAGAGCTACATGTCGGCTCTGACGTTTGACAGGAGTTTACTCCTTAAGTATGGCACCATAGAATTAACATGAGTATTGATATCTTAGTGTGAAAGCCCTACCCGGCCCAAAGCACGTCAACATAATTAAAAAAAATTATGATGAGGGTTGGCGCAGGCCCAGTCGATTGACTCCAACGCGCACGCTTCCCCGGTTTCCTGTTACACATTTCCGTCCCTTTTCCCGAAATGAATTCTACAAATATCCAGCAACCGAGAGGAAAGATGTTGCACATCAAGAACGTTAGCCTAATTTTCTAATTAATTTGTTAATTAGTTTCGAATAAATAATTTATGTTTCAATGACTATTGCTGTGTTACTTCTACGTTTAATAATGCGCCATATCTATTAAATAAACACTTTTAAACTCTTGAAAATATTATTTCATCAATTCACTAAAGTGATCAGGGATTTGTTCAAATCCCTTACTTTCATGACGGAAATGAACTTAAAGAGACATTATTTTAACATCTCGCTCCAATTGATCATACTCCTTAGGTATTTGATCAAATTCCTAATTTATTCATTTCCCTGCGACATATATACGATAAGAAACAAGATTAAGACATACACTTGATTGCACTATTTGTAGATTAGCTTCTAACTGACTATTTTACTGCAAAAAAATTAAAACATCAAAAACAACTGCTTCATTTGGAATATAGTATTATTTAAAAAAAAAATTGCACTATTAAGAATTAAACAGGCAGGAATTGTAACATAAATAATTATACCTGACAATAAAACAATAAATTGCTTAGCTAAATCAGTACCTCACTTGTTGTGGATAATAAACCAGTTCTACGCAAAAAGCTTTCAAAAACTAACTAGCTTGGAATGGTTGATATTTATTTACCACAAATAGATAAAATATCAGTCATATGAATACCATTTTCTAATGGATAACTTCAAATCCATGAACTCATTTCTCCGTAGGGTAATTTGTTGTTTTTAAGTATTAATGGTTAGCACTCGAATCAAATAACTTATTTCGGTAAAATCCTATGAGAGCCCACACCCTTGGCGACAAACCGAAAAAAGCACCAAGCCAGAACAAGATGGCGCCAAGTGAAGCCGACAGTGGCTGCAAAGGAATATAGCGTGAAAAGGTGGATGCGTAATGAAAATATATGTAAACAAATGCCCACCATACAGACTGGGGCTGTATTTTTAATAATCAAAGAGGCCTTCTCTTAAAAAACTTCACAGACGACACGGACACCGATTTACTAGCCCCGCCCACACCAACACGTTTTGGCTATAACTCCGCCTCCACAATAGACTTCGCTCTGACGAGACATTTCCACTGGAGAACCAGTATAAATTCCGTCTCAGAGCTCAGCTCCGACCATAACCCCATCATCCTAAACTTTAAAACTTCAATTAAATTTGATTTCCCAACCCGTACAGTCACAACGGATTGGAATCTTTTTAGACACACCCTCAAATTTACCACATCATTCCAACCAATCACAGCACACTCGAGAGGGGATATCGAGAAGCTTACTGCAGACATCACCTCCAACATATTACACGCATACGATCTCTCATCCAAACCTATCCAAAACAAAAACAAAACATATATCGACAGTGATCTTAAATCACTCTTCAAACAAAGAAATCGAGCCAGGAAAACCTGGCAATTCACGAGAGATCCCAACGACAAAACCATCCTAAACAGACTTCAAAATAAAATACACAGGAAAGTAAACGCTCTAACACAAAAACAATGGGAGGACAAACTCACTTCTCTAGATCCCGAGGACGGTTCCCTTTGGAACATGGCCAAAGGATTTAGAAAGAAGAGATCCCCCATCTCGGCCCTGACAGGCCCCACCGGAATTGCTTACACAGACACACAAAAAGCCGAGACTCTAGCAAATGCGCTAGAAGACCAATTTCAACTTAATAATATTCAAAATCCTGATACTGACAATCAACACATGAGGCTTGTTGATAGGTTCTTTATCAACGACAATAACTTCGATGACACCCCCATTTCCACTAAACCCTCCGAACTTCTTCAATATATTAAAAAATTAAAAATTAAAAAAGCCCCTGGCAAAGACAAAATTACTAACAAAATGGTTTTAAATTTTCCCATTTCTATTATCTTTCAACTCACTAACCTCATTAACAAGATCCTGTACTCTGGTCACTTCCCACAAGCATGGAAAACAGCCACAGTCATACCGATCCTCAAACCCGGTAAAGACCCCACGTTGGCGACATCCCATCGCCCTATATCACTCCTACCTGTCCTCAGCAAACTCGCTGAGAGAATAATATTAAACAGGCTCAATGATCACCTTCAGAAAAATGACATCCTCATTCCCCAACAGCACGGTTTCCGTGCCAATCTTTCCACATCGCACCAACTTCTGCGTGTGGTTGAATATGTCAAAACCGGATTTGCGGAAAACAAGTCAACGGGGGCTGTTTTCCTCGATATACAGAAAGCTTTCGACAGAGTCTGGCACTATGGCCTACTCTATAAACTCATCCGTACTAACCCCCCCTACTTAATTAAAATTATCAAATCCTTCCTAGAAAATAGGAACTTCTCGGTCCTTGTCAACCATTCATACTCTCCTCTCAAAAACATTTCTGCCGGCGTGCCACAAGGCGCGTTACTCTCTCCAACTCTATTTAACATCTACGTCAATGATATCCCTAGAACAAGCTTCTCGACTATCTGCCTTTACGCGGACGACACAGCAATTCTGGTGCAAAACACAAACCTACAAATACTAACACATCAACTACACAAACACTTGGCGAGACTGGAACACTGGCTCTCCACCTGGAAAATCGCACTGAATGTCGAAAAACGGAGGCAGTCTTCTTTTCTCGCAACATTAAGAAAAACCACCTAACATATACATCCAAAACAAACACATCCCCTGGTCTCAAAGCACCAAATACCTGGGTGTTACCCTTGATAAAAGACTCACTTTCCGACAACACCTTATACAACTTAGAAAAAACTTCAGAATTTCCGTGGCTAAAATCTACCCCCTAATTTCCCGGAATTCCTTTTATCTCTCAGAAACAAATTGCTTATTTATATGCAAATTTTAAGACCCACCCTGATTTACGCCTGCCCAATCTGGGGTCATGCAGCCCACTCAAATATAAATCAAATTGAAATCGCCCAAAACTTAATCCTACGAACCATCACCAAAGCAGACTGGTACATACGAAATGCGGACATCAGATCTGCTCTAAATATTAAAACTCTAAAAGAAGTAATCAAGAAAATAGCAACTAAATTCTTCAACAATATAGACGCCCATGACAATAGAGCAATTCTCCGTATAGAAAAATACCCAATAAATCCCCTCTTTAATCGCCCAAGAAATATTCTTGCAAATTCATAACTTCAAAAATTTTTTCAATCTGCCCTACCATCCTCTTCCGGCAGACTCTCTCTCCTCCAATAGGAGCAGAGCGAGCTGACCAATCCCGACCGCTGCTCTCATAGCAGTTTTTCACTTCAAAGTCTCGTACATCCACCCCGCCCACCCCGAGTGGCTGCATCCCGATTGGCCGAGCCTAAATCACTCTAATGTTCCAAAACCCCCGATTTTTCGCGCAGCTCCCAGACGGCCTTCGCAGGTGTTACGGCTCGCCGCTTCGCCTGTGTCCGGCACATTCTCACTCAATCTCATAATAAATTTGCCATATCAATTTAAAAATTCTAATCTTCACTTATACACCCTTACCTCCCCCACCACAAGTAACTCTCCCCCGCAAGTGTTTTTCACTTTCTAATGAAAAAAAAAAAAAAAAAATCAATACTTTAATGCAGTTCTGGGCTAAGGTAAAGCCGAAACAAAGCTCACGCACAGTTCCAAAGATAGGAGGTACATTTCCATTGTTGTACTCCGACAACATTTCCACATATATATGTAAACAATACAGAAATTAAACATTTAAGATAAAAAATATATATAAAGCACTTACTTTCTTACTGCTGATCTTTTCCAAGTGGAGTGTACAGCGTAACAACAGATTTTAAAAAGCTTTAAAGATCTCATCGTTAAGTGAATGGTCGTGTGAGCGCCGCCATATTTATTCTGCGAGGTAATGGTCGAACATACATTCGGCGTGGCTGGTACAATTTCGAAGAAAGCGTTTTATTGCCGACCATGTTACATCATGCCGATCATTACATTTAGGACATTCATAACTTGAAGCAATCAATCCTTTCTTCATACACCATTCAATCCATTCTTTCTTACATTTCGCATTCAACAAAGTAAAAAGGTTACTAAGATGGCACAATTATCGCCAACCAAAGTAATTCGCGTCAAGGGTGTGGGATCTCCTAGGAGTGAACCCTTATTTCTTAATTATTAATGAGCCGATGTGTTGTGATTTAATGTCCTAGATCCGCTGAAGAAGATCCTGGAAAGTCGGAGAGGTGCCGACACACATTATATCGTGATTTAAATGCAGCATGTTGGTATTGTGCAAATCAGGACAGCGGTATAACAGCTCAACATCGTCTTCCTCACCTGATCGCGTAGTGAAATTACGAAGTCAGTCGCCAATGTCCCTTGAGATGCTTTACAGTGTCAGTGAAATTCAAATTAAATATAACTACCGTAAGATCCGGTGTATAACACGCGCACCCATAGTTACAAGCTGGAATTTTTAATTTTTAGTTATATTCACCGCATAACGCGTACCCCTTTTCCACGAAGAAGCCTGAAATGATAGTGCGCAATGCTCTTGTATTTTGAAGTCATTTATATGAGGTACTATCCCAAGCTTTTGAAAAAACTAGTTTATTTATAGAACTACTTTTAGGCTCATGAAGAAAGTCATTTCTTTCCCATAAACACTATTTTGATCTATCAAGAAGTCTATTTTTCTTAAGCGTATTTCTTTTTTCATTTTAAAGCTCTCGTTTTTAAACCCGGCGTATAATGCGCACTCCGAAATTCGAATCTTTTTTTTTATAATAAAAGTGCGCGTTATACGCCGAATTTACGGGAATCAATTTAATATATATTAATTCTTACTCCCCCTATAACTTAATTTTTTTTGCCGTAACTAGTGACAAAACATTCCTCAGTATTACTCATTATAATTTAAAGCAAAAGAATAATATTTTTGACCGTATTCTTGCTGAGTTAACTATCTAACCAATGTCCGATATACCGTTAAAATTATTTTATGTCCGAATTATCAAAAGTCAATAAGGTTCAAATAGTTCCTTATCGCCTAGTGAAGGTACGATTATATATGATGTATCGATGGTTGTATCGAAAGGACTAAGGAAAGGCATATCTTTCTCTTCATTTATTTAAAGTAATTTTATTTTTATAGAGGTGAATCTTTAATTATTTCTAAGTTAACCAATGTTCTTTATAATAATGCTTTAGTATATTCTCTGTGAGTTGCTTTGCGACGCTACAATATTTTAAGTCAATAACTCTGTGCTCACCATAAACATATTAACCGAAACATATATTGTGTTTCTTAAATGGCACTGATTCTATAATTCAACATGTGATGCTGTATAAATCTAAGAAAAAGAAAAGTTATATACCAGGAGCATTCTAATCAATTTACCATGGCACATATTTATGGTGAGAGATCGTGGATGGCGTTTTAAGTCAAAGAGATTTTAAACCTTTTGTCATTACAGCTCCACCTCGTAGCTTCAAAACTCTACTGTAGTACATTTTGAAGATTGGAGATGTAGTTTTAATTTATAGTGAAATCAAGCGATGTAGAATTGCGCGATCCATCGTCAATAACTCTCGTTTGCTTTAAACGAGAAATTAAGTTTTGCCCCACATAATTTTTCCCTTTCACATTAATAAATTTATTTGATATTTTAAATAAAATATCAAGCTAATTTTTGGCCATGATCCAGTTTAACTCGTATTTGGTTCCGGTTTTGTTTTCGTCATTTGGATCAAATTTATGAGTTTCATCGCAAATAGCTCTTGTGTGTGCCATGCAAACTAAAGTCCTTGAGTGGTGTTTTTCATCATTGCAACCAAGTGTTTTTTTATCGTGGGACTTTCGCCAATATTGTTCATTTGTGTGGTGGATTTGAGAGTTGATGCCATTAAGCCCACCACTTGTAACGGAGCTGTTGCACACCAATTCTGCGAAGGCTAAATTACCTTTATTGGGCGTGGTATGAAAGTTTCAAGAGAGAGAGATGCTAGATCAGATGATGTATATGCCTCACGTATGTTTATGTTTATCTTGACGGCACTGGCAAGCTGTGGTACAAAATCGACGCAGACAAAAATGAATTCGTGTGAGACGTTTAAACCTAGATTAAGTGCACTTCTTGGCGATTGTAAAAACCATAATGGCAGATGAACAGCTGAAGTCCAGAAGTCAGCTCTTGGGAGAAAGTACGCAATCATACATAAAAAAGTGGATCTGTGTTAATAAGTTACTCCTTCAATGTCAGACGATGAAGAAGTGTCGAAACGAATGCAAGCTATTTCGAAGGACATTTTTCAGGTCTTACTGACGTAAGAAACACTACAGAAAATATGAAACAGAAGTGGATTGGGTGACAAAGGTTCAACAGAATTCCAAACGTTGTACCGGTAGCAGCTAAGGAGTACAAGACTGATTTGGGTGTCCTTTATTTAAAGAATTGTACAAGAGGAAGTTCATTGAGTGATCAACTAAACATGTGAACCTATTTTCTTTTCGAACTCCTATCCCAAATCCCAATTGCTAGAACTACTGCCGAAACTTAACAATTTCTAACATATACAGTTGTTAACATATGGGCTCAAGAGTTTATGTGCAATAATTACTAAACATTACCCGTTTCTTAAAAGAACAAGTCTCGCAAGTAGTCGGATAACTGAAGTTCCACAGGAAAAATTTTGTTGATTCGAAAATTTTCCGGCAGATTTTTTTGCACGTGTTCACTCAATAACGCAGTACTTCATACTAGCGCGATCGATTAAAGCAAAACTGGTCACATGCATAGAGGAGGTGCATGGGAATGGGATGACGTCACTAAAACAGTTGTAGCCAAATCCACTCTTTTTCCAAGCTACACAGTTAGTCTTCTCGTTTTTTTTTTTGTATCATACCTTGTTTTCACTTCTCTAAGCGAGGCCTGCACAACAAATAACCAAATCAAGGCAGCCTTTCGGTTGCCACATTCCACACAGTTATAAGTATGTTTATCTTGAAAGAAAGAGCTTTATTTGAAATAGGATCGGTATGATACAGCGTTTCCCAAACTGTAAGGTGCGATTGTCTAAAGGAGCGTGATAAATCTACGAGGGGGCAAACATATTAAACAGTGAAGAATAAGGGTTTATTTTTTGTTAAATATGAATTTACTGGAAGTTGACAAACAAAACAAATTATGACATAAAAATAACAAGATGGACATTTACATTGATATAATACATTTATAAATGTATCAGTACTACACACAATGTATTTTATAATTAATTTAACAATACTAAGTTAGGAAGAACGTGTTTTTATATAATTACAGTGGTGACCACATTGGGTCTTCATATACATAAACTATATACAAAAATTAACATTTATATTGACAATTTGTACAGTTTATAAGTAATCCTTTACCTGTCAATTAAAAGTTACGTGATTCGTTTCCCAGTACCAACGTTTTCTACTTAGCGCGCGTATGGATGTATTGGGAAGGGGAGAAGAAAAGGAATAAATCAGAAAAATCCTCTGGATTAGGTAAATGCTTCGCAAACACTGCCAATGCCCTTTTATTGCATTCCAAAGCCTTCGGAATAATTTTATGGATAGCAGTGCAAAGAGAAGCTCGTACTTCGGAAAGGCATATATATATATACGTCCGGGGCAATTAACACCGCATCTGAGCGGCACGTTTATGCACGCCGGTGGCGCTTAAGAGGTTAAAGTCGTTTCATTAAACATCCCTTATAAAGAATAGCTGTGTAGGGAAAGAATTTAATCATAGAAAATTTCTAGAAAACCTGTTTCCTCTCTTTGGATTCTGTATCCTATTTAAACTAATATTTTTACTTTGATGTAGACAATTAGTAAATCAAATATTTAATAAGTTTATGAAAAATTTTGAAATATCTTAAAATTAAAAAAAATTTAAACAATTATATATTACCTTGAAAACTTTTAAGAGAACAGCACAATTATTAACCAATATTTTCGGATTTATATGCAACATAAATGTCCTTGAACCTAAGCCAGTTTATCACAAAATTCACAGTTATAGGATTAGAGATCTCTGTTTCTGTTGAAGGAACGGAGTATTATGTGTCACGAATAGTATTTTATTTCCATGCTTAAAAATTTTGTTTGTATTGTCCTCGTCTATGAGGGTAACTTAATATCTTTTGCTGAAGTGCTTTTCAGACAACTTTCGTCTTTCATAATATAGTAGTTTTTGTTTTATTTTAAATTACAACGACCCTGTGACAGAAAATGCAAAGATAAATAAGGGTTCAACTTTATATATTTTTCTGTGCACATGTCAATGTAAGAAAAAAACTTTTCCTTTCAATTGCAACTTTTTGAGAATTTACCAAAAGTCTTTTCAACGTTGAATTTTTTCCCTCTGTGTGGATGACCTTCACTTTACTGTAGATATATAAAAACATACATAATGTAACTTCTTTCTGTCACAATCTCTGTCTATCAGTAGTTTGCGTAACAAGTTCAAGCTCTCACTTGAATTTGATGCTCTGACTAGCGATCTGGGCATTTTGAAATGGCAGTTAAATTTTAGGACTTAAGATTGAAGAAAAAAATCTTATTGACGAAAAGAATATCTTTTTATTGGTTTTAGAAATCAAGAAAAATAATCTGTTAGAGTACTTTAAAGAATACGAGAAACTTATTTAGTTTTCAGCTGTTACCTACGATAAAAATAAATGGAGATTGTTTATAGATTCATGGAAAAATAGTTTTAAAGTTGTATATCTTTGTGGTATGTGTGAACTGGTACACATTTGTATAAGTTAGAAAGTTGGTGCATTTAATGGAACATTATATGAAAACCTGACATGCAGCCTCAACAATATAAAATATGCGAATCGCTGTAGGACCATTTGAAGTTACTTGAAAGTTATCTCCATGCTCCTGGGTCAGGAAGTCAAATAAAAGAAATTCCATATTTCCTTTGTAAATGGGGCAACTGGGATATTGCTCCAAACTGGATGAAAACAGAATGGTCCAGACCACAAAAAATGTGATTCTGGACAACTTATTTGTACTAAAGAAAATGCATTGTTAACCCATATAAAATAACCATATAAAATAATAAAAATATATAAAATAACCATATAATAACCCATATAAAATTAGGTGTACTGAAACAATTTACCAATGCTGTTCCAGAATTTTTAGAAAGTTTTCAAATACCTGTACAAAACATTTCAAGTTTTTATCCGAATCCAAGTTGAGAAAAGGGGTTCTTTTTTGGTTCAGATATACGGAAATATATGAAGTATAAGGAATTTGGGACTTAAATGTCAACATATGGACAAAGAAACTGGAATGGGACAAAAAATGCTCAAAGACTACTGTTAATTATTAACAGGAGATACGTTAGTTTATTGGGAATTTTGACTTCATTCTGTACCATTATTGAAAATTACAAGTTTTTCCCTCAAGGGAAAAATTCTTGTTTTTCTCTCAACGAAAACAACCGTGCGATCTGGCGCAGTGGTTTTCATCCATTTCCTAAAAAATCAATTTGCCTCATTAAGAATCGATATTTACATAGATTAATCTAGATAAAAAGTTTTGTAGATAGATGGTGTACGCTAAATTGTTAGAAAATTCTTTTTCAAAGAGGATTGTAGCAAAAATAACAATATTGAGTTAAAAAAATATCCTGACGTGATGGCAAAAGTGGAGGACATTTCCAAAATCGTCACAACAAATTCCAAAACAATTACTGAAAATTTATTTTGTTTTTTTCAAAAACTTGAGTTTCGCAGGACTGTATTATTAAATTAACATATTTTATTTTCCATTTTCTTTGTTTTCTTTTCCAAATGATTAAAACTGTGAGGATTTCTTACCCCTGAACTTCAAAAGTGTAAGTGCTTATTGCACTATGGAATTTAAGGTTATTTTGGTCCAGAAGTAAAACATATCCGGATGCCACTTTTGAAATCAATTGAAAAATAACAAGATAAGTTGAAATTGCCGTTTATCTTGATATTGCGAAAACACGATAAATTATGTTTGGGTTGTTTTTTTTTCGAGTACAGCTGAAAACACCTTTGTCTACTGTTCATGAAGCTTCAGGTATGTCTGGAATATTCCATAGGTTCGGCAAAGAAACATCTCGTTGGTTTTTGTGTCACTTTTTGTTGCAATTTTTAATAACATTTTTGTGCAATTAATGTAAATATTTTTAAAAATTAATTTTTTACCTATACGTTTATCCTATGTTTTGTCTACGTATCATCGAATTTGCTATGTTGTGAATTCTTACGCATTTCATTTAATTTAATTTCAGACCATAAATTTTGAGATTTTTCAAGTTTACTCCTTAAGAATCGATTTCATTTAATGTCCCTGGAATGAATGTTTTATGAGGAGTGAAATTTGTACACGCGTTACGCTGCATTTTGCGCAAGCGCCAAATCGTTGCTGGAAGAAAACAGGTACTTAAGTACTGTAACTGAAAAAAGCCAGTAACAACCTTCTTGCGAGAGTGATCAATTCGTCTTCTGAGCATATTACTGGGCTTTGGTTCCATAGGTCGTGGGTTCTATGCTCCGGATAGGCACCACCCAATTCAATAATTATAACTTAAAAAAAACGAGCCTTTCAGTAGTCGCATATAATGCGTAACATCTGACATATTGCAATAGTAACTTATATTCTCAAAAAAATTAATCGAGTATAATTAGAAATAATTTTCTATCGAGAATAACTATATCTTTAATGAAAATTGTAATTAATTATATGTATAATACAAGGAGTGCTAGGATTTTTTTTATCAAAAATAATTTTTTGTTCAATTTGGGGAAGAGCAGAGATAACAGACTTAAGGTAACTAAAATATGACACACATACTTGTGATTTCAAAGTATTTAAAAATCATTGAAAAACAGCATGAATAACAGTACCTCTTTAGTTGGCGAAACATTTTGATTTGCGTTCATTTCGAGCTTGAGTTCATCATTCAAAAAGGCTATGAGTGGCTCAGGTTATGACAAACTGATGTTAAAATTCAAATCACTACTCAAAATCATAGGAAGCGAGTGATAGTTTTTTTTAAAAACAAGCAGTACCATCTTCGGTATATCCCTCTATGACCCGATTTATTTTTATCTTTAAATAAGAAATTCTTCTGGTTATTCATACTATATGAACCCCAATGAAACTGGGAAAAATACTAAAAAAATCCCCATTCCAAACTGTTACGTTGATCGGGGTTCGAGTATTTTATGCAAAACAGTCACAAAGAAAAATAACAGTTCTTTAAGAGCGATGCGATTTTATTATCGGAAATCCAATTCTTTAAATACAAGATTCCGCAGCAATATTCAGAGAGTAAATCTCCGAAGTTTTTCACACCTTCAACAGCAATCAAACACAATTATCAGTGTTGAAAATACACGTATGTGAAAGATTATTCACAAGCACAGCCAAGCTAATCGGTAATCAAAACAATGTTCACTAATCGCGGGTTGAATCAAGACTGACTCGTTGCGTTTCTTCACGTCACAAGGATATGGATCTATAAAAGATCCTCCATCTCCTATCTGAAATTGTATTTTTGTGCTAACAAGTGGGAATCCTGGATGGGAAAACAAAGTTCATCGAGTTACTGACTGGTTGCGGCTAGCACCGTTCTATTTATAGACACGGCGGAAACTCCCAGAAAACTCCGTACGCGTCATAGAGCGTGAAATAAGTAGAGAACACCACTAATTTCTATAAGAATCCAGAGGGTCCTGAACTTGCCAACATGGCTGCCAATGTCACCAAAATAGTCCCCAAATTGGTGGCAAAACTTGGTCGCTGGCATGATGCCAACTTGGTTCAATCGCCAGATCTCACCAAGTTCTATTCTTCCCTGTTACCCATTTCTGTCCCATTTCACGAAATCACTTCGACAAATATGCAGCAACGAGAGGAAGGATGTTGCCCACATCAAAAAGCGATCGATTTAAAACAGTAATACTTATTCTTCATTTTTAAAATTTTATCGTATGTTACATTAATAGTTATTTTTTATAGGACATTATTGATATTTTGGAGCTAACTCCTAAAGGACCAATTTTCATATAAAGCCCCCGTTTATAGAAATTATATTAAGAATGAAATTGTACATGCATGTGGACTTGTACATGCATGGTACGCTGTGTTCTGCATATAATGGTAGAAAGTAATGAAGCGGTAACTTAAATAGCCAGTTACCACTTCCCGACGGGAATGATCCATTTGTCTGATGAACATGTTCCTGGGTCTCAGATCCATAGGTCGCTGGTTCCATACTCCGGATACTTGCCACTACATTCCGTTCAATAAGCACAACTTTTAAAGAAAAAATCATCGATTTAAAACTTTTATTTAAAACAATGCTTTATATATATACTCTTAATTTTAAATTTTAGCCTTACATTTACTCTAAAAAATTACGATAATAGTTGTCCTTTTTAGGTCATTTGGCCTTTTTTCCACTTTCAGTAAATTATATTTTTATTTAATGCCATCTTTCAAGCAAATAGTTGTCACGAGAAATTGGAAAATAATAACTAATAATCAATTTAAAAATTTAAAATTCCAAGAAAGAAATTTTTATAAAATAATAAATATTTTTTTTTATAATACATTTTACATATATGATAAGCTTCCGTTTATCCAAAAAAATTATTTCGTTTGTCAACCATTTCCTTATCTCTTAATTTATGAGGTACGAAAAGAAACAATTTAAAGATACAAACTTTGAAACATTTATATCATTTTAAATTTTTTCTCATATAATGAATGTAAATAATGTAGATTTGAAATGTGAAATCCGTTTTATTATTTTAAATTCTAAAAAAGTATATATCTATATATATAAAATGGGTGTGAGCTTTTGTAGGGAAAGTTATTCTAAACTACTGAAGAAACAACATTATGTACTTCCACTCATACTTAGTAGATATTTCAATATTGATTTCGATAAAGATGAAACATTGAGATTAGTAAAATTTTGAAAAATCAGAGTTATATTTTGAATTTGATTCTAGTAGAGCACTGGGGACGACTAGGGTATGCTATAACCATTGAGGCGATATTTTCAAGATTCGTAAATCATGTTACTACCAACGTTCACGTAACATACTTAAATTGCCAGAAGCCTCTTGTCACAGTGATTAATAATGGCGAAAGTATTAATATAGTTAATCTTCAAAGAGATATTAACAATGAAGCAAATCAACCTTCCTTGGGATGTAATCATATACTATGAATAACATATATTTATAATACAAAATTGATCGTATTAGCAGTGTAGCTTGCTTCTCCGTCTTGTATAATTTTAACAGTAAAAAGTGCATATTTTTCCCGCAAGCATGGAACAGACTTTTCGCGCAAAAGTGTTAAATAACGTTGAGCATTTACTGACACCATTTTCCAGCCATTTACTGCACACTGCGTTTCAAAAAATAGAGATCCTATGAAATAGTAATCTGCGTACTCAGACTACACTGTGACTTTGGGGGAATTAAGTAGTTTCTTTACGTATACTCGTGGATTCGACGTCATCCTGATGCGACAGTTATGGGTATTTCGCCATCTTTCCACAAGATCGTAAATACCCGAGAAGAATCTCTCTCCAGTTTGGAGAGGGCCCAACTCGCAAAAAAAATTGCTTCTCTCTCTACGGTATCCGACAGTAAAAAATCATGGCAAGACTGTAATTTGTTTGGATATTGTTTAAGAACTCGACAAAGAATGTTGCGTATCGAGAAGGGTGACAAACCTAAGCTTCTGCCATCTCCCCGTACTCTACTAGTCCATGCAGCGGATTCTGACATTTTAATGTTTCCATTTTGGCTGCAACAGTCACCGAACGTGTCTGACTTAGACATGGTCGTTCAAATCCTACACGATCCTCGAGCGATCCAGTTTTCTAAAATCACTGAACAAGTTTTATGCAACCTGCCACTGTTAAATGCCTTTTTCTATTCTGCTCATTTTTCTGATGTCAGAATTTATGTAGTGCAACAGTTGCTGATTCCTCATTTATGTAAAACAACTTCACCAACAAACCTTTGCTTTTACCATTAAGCAACCTTGTTCGCTTAGTTGGGTCACGGCGGTAACCGAGTGGTATAGGTATCGGATCGTGGCTTGCCTTGTCACGAGTTCGAGCCCAGTACCACTAAAGACCCGCTGTGTAAGGCAGCGATGCACGTTATATCTGTCGAGAGCTGAAACAGCCTCCCGTTGGTGTGGTGTGGAAGTTAGGAGAGGGGTGCCAGCTCAGGTGTCGCCCACGTCACTTGAACATGGCTCAAAATTACGTGGTCCATCACCGGAAGCCCTCGTGTAGATAAAGAGTGCAACGTTATATTCAATCAATCAATCAACCAATCATGTTCGCTTACTTGGTATGCAACAGAGAGCCCAAGGTGGATGAAGAGCATCAGTATTAGTAGACACCTGTCTCATCTGCATATTTCGTACTAAATTGTTTGTACTAGCACCACTGTCGACTGTTTTGTAAATTATTATTATTTCCCCTTATCTGAAAAAAAATCCCCTTACTTTTCATTGCTAAACTAGCAAATAATTTTTTATTCTGTTTAATTTCCCGGGTTTCATACATTTTTAAAGTTTTTACGGACTTTTGGCACACCCGGCAGTTAACTGTTATTAGAATTTTTTTACAATAATTTCTAATAGTTTACAGAAAATCATGTGCATTATTTTTGTGCTAAATAAATTTATTTTGTGCCACACAGGAAAACTGGCGTAAAAGTCGATTGCTTGGGGTATCGTGGGTGCCTTTCCTTTGGTCAAGTCGTTGCTTCTGGTCATAATGTATCCAGAGACAATTCTTGTAAAGGAATTGTCTTTGGTGTCTCACACAAATTCCTCATGTAAGCTTAAATTCCTCAGCTTTAAAATGTGTAGGAATTTCGGAAATCTGCTCAGGTATCATGTTGTTATTTGACCTTAGTGCAAATTTAAATATATGTAATAAATAGCCTTTCTTTTTGTTTTAAGTGCGACGTTTATAAATGGAAAACTTCGAAAATATCAAAACATGAAACAAATTAGTTTTCGGATTGCCCTGAAACATCGGCATTAAAATAATTCAGTTAAATTCATATTGCAATTGAAAAAAAAAACGTACGGAATTCTATATATTCAGTTCATGCATTTTGTATATTTTTATATTTACATTATTACATTTCAAAATTTATCAACTGGAATATGGATTTTAATAACTCTGGAAGTGAAAAAATTCTTTAGTATAATAGTAAAGATAATGAACCTTACTTAGTTCTGCTCTTTTGCGGGCAGTATTCCAGCGTATCGTCCAATTCCAACCTCAATACACAGCACTATAATAATGGAAAAAAACTGTACATATAGTAAATGTTTTGGAGATAACTCAGGTTTAACTTCATGGGTGATTGAAAAATATTTTCTTAATATTAACGTCAGATTTTACTATTCAGATCATGACACGAAAGTTTAAGGCTTTGGCTGTACGGACCTCTTCTGTTTGAAAGTGTTTTCATGTCAACCTGAGAAATTTTATCTGGTCCTTGTAGAGTGACGTCGACGACACCTGACTTGGCATCCTACTTTCCTAAATAACACGCTACACCAATGGGAGCACGTTTGAGCTCTATACAGATATATCGTGCATCGCACTCCTACACGGCGGGTCTTTAATGGTACTGGGCTCGAACTCCTTACAAGGCCAGCCACGAAATTGACTACTCGTCTATCACGGCCTCTCACACTGTGAGGCGCCCTCCCCCCCCCTGGGGTAGCGTAATAACCCTACAAGGGACCGTGAGTATATAGAAAAGTCGAGAACAAAAGATTATTTTCCTAAAAATATATTAATTTACTGCAAGGAAGCAAAACAAAATACGTTTTGTCATAATTAAAAATAAAACACACATTTACACCCATATAATACAGTTATAAATGTATATGTACTGCACAGTTTATTTCATAATTAATTTAACAGTACACAATTAAAAACAAATTTAATAATTCTCAGGACCGGCTATGGCATATCATAACGTTTTATACAAAATTTAATACTTATCTTAATATTTTTCACGGTTTATACTTAAAGTCGCATTGCAGTTTTACGACAAAATATATTATTGATGAATTAAATACTTTGTTATGGCATGGAAGGGGGCGCGATGGAAATTATGATTGAAGATATGTCGTAAGTACAGAAAGTTTGAGAAGCCCTGATATATTATGAAATAGGGTGTTAACAGACCTATAATATTATCTGCATAAGAAAACAAAATAAAAGTAATTCCTCTGGTTACTGATTATATATGACCTCTCCCCCCACTAATTTTAGAAACGTATGCTGCATAAATAAACTAGAATTCAGGTTGCTGATAAAATTAACTTTAACCCTGGATTTTGGTCGGGAGATCTCAGTAGCCTTTTTTCGGCACAGAGATTTAGTATCCTAAGAAAGATTTTTTGGGCTAACTGAGAACCCCAGTCTTCTTTAAGTACTGCCCCTTGAAATTAAAGAATTTTCGTTTCTTAATATTTTTTCATGTAATATATAGAAAAATGGATTTATGTAATCCTTATAATGAGCGCATATTGCTATTTTCCAAATTCCTATTTTTAATAAATATTTTTACGAATCCTATGATGCTTTTTATCTATTCTCAAAGAAAATAATTACATTATTTACGGCTATATTATGGATTTTAAATGTATTTCCTTTAAAAGTTTTCATTAAGCAACTTAGAATTCATTTTCTACTTACAATGAAAAAAAAATAACCATTTCATTTCCACATGTATCTTGAAACTAATGTAAAGATTTGGAGGAGATAACGAAATCTTTCAAGGTTTAACGTTCAATCGAAGATTTAAAAATATTTTTTTTCTTAAAATAATAATATTACAGAAATTAAGATTTTTTACACTTAAGATAAGAAAGCATCAAAGATCATGAATTATTTCTCTTCAAATGAAAGTTTAACGTATAATTTGTAGTTCACATATATGGGAAATGTCCTGTATCTCTTAATATGGTAGATTTTGAAAGCAGCAAATTCTTCTGTTTTGAAAGTGTTTTCATGTCATTTCGACCTGAGAATTTATCCCTGGAAAATATTACCTTGTAGAAAAGAAGTGTGATATAATGTACTGGAAATAATAGAGGTAAAAATTTGCCGTCAAAGTTGCCGTTTAGTAATAAAAAAAATCAAGAAAAAATTTATCAATGGAAATTTTTTTTTTTAAATTTCATAAAAAAAGATTACACAGAAAGAAATCTGCAACTTTTATAACATTTTTTTTGTATTTTTTTTAGTCTTTTTTTTAGCTTTAAAATACTACTCTTAAAAAGTCATTGTGAAGTAAAGACTTTAAAAAAAGTTACATATAAAAATATCTATAAGTAAATGTGGAATATATTAACATCGCACTATTCAGCTACATGAAGGCCTTTGGATACGGACCCTCGTAATTTAAAAATGAACCATGGTCAAGTGAGGTGGACGATACCTGAGCTGGCACCCACCTTCCTAACTACCACACCCATGCACCATTAAAAATGGGAGGGATACGTTTGAGCTCTATACAGAATATATATATTCGTGCATTGCTCCACTACACGGTGGGTTTTTAGTGGTAATGGGCTCGAACTCCTTACAAAAAATTCATTATATTAATAGGCCAGTCACGATATTGACTACTCGTCTATCACGGCCTCTCACACTGTGTGGCGCCTCCCCTGGGGTAGCCTAATAACCCTCGTATCTCAAGGGACCGAGTGAGTATATAGAAAAGTCGAGAACAAAAGATTATTTTCCTAAAAATATATTAATTTACTGAAAAGGAACCAAGACAAAATACGTTTGTCATAATTAAAAAAATAAAATGTAAAAAACACATTTACACCCATATAAATGTATAAGTACTGCACAGTTTATTTCATAATTAATTTAACAGTACAATGTTTAAATTAAAAAACAAATTTAATAATTCTCAAAGGACCGCCTATGGCATATCATAAGTTTTTTGTACAAAATTTAATATTTATCTTGATGATTTTCACGGTTTTTAATTAAAGTCGCATTGCAGTTTTATGACAAAATATATTATTGATAAATGAAATACTCTTTTTTGGCATGGAGGGGGCGCAAAGAAAGTTATGATTGAAGATATGTCGTAAGTACAGAAAGTTTGAGAAGCCCTGATATATTATGAAAGAGTGTTAACAGACCTATAATATTTTCTGCATAATAAAACAAAAATAAAAGTAATTCCCTCTGGTTACTGATTATATATGACCTTGCCTCCACTATTTTTAGAAACGTATGCTGTATAAAATAAACTAGAATTCAGGTTACGGTTAGAATTTTCATCAGTTTTTTGTTTTTATTCTGGAGATCTCCGTAGCTTTTTATGGCACTGAAACTGTTAGCTTCCTAAAAATAGGTATTTTGGTGTTATTGAGAACCCCAGTCTTCTTCTTTTTTAAGTTCTGTTCCTTAAAGTTAGGGAATTTTCGCTTCTTAATATTTTTTCGTAGTATATAGAAAACTGGATTTATGTATTCCATATAATGAGCGCATCTTCCTTCGAATTTCTATTTTTAATAAATGTTTTTTTTCGAATCCTTAGATACTTTTTCTTCTATTCTCAAAACATTAATTAAAATAATTTACGTCTATATGACGTATTTTAAATGTATTTCTATAAAGGGTTTTCGGAATGTTTTTATAAAGCAAGTTAGAATTCTTTTTCTCCTTAAAAGAGAAATAAAATACTGTTTTAGTTACCCCATGTATCTTGAAATTAATTTAAAGGTTTCAAAGAGATAACGAAATCTTTCAAGGTTTAACGTTAAATCGAAGATTTAAAAATATTTTTTTAAATAATAGTATTACACATATTAATATTTTTTACACTTTAAGATGAGAAAGCATCATAGTTAATGAATTATTTCTCTACAACTGATAGTTTAACGTATAATTTGTAGTTCACATATATGGGAAATGTCCTGTATCTCTTAATATGGTAGATTTGAAAGCAGCAAATTCTTCTGTTTTTTGAAAGTGTTTTCATGTCATTTCGACCTGAAAATATATCTCTGGAAAATATTAGCTTGTAGAAAAAGTAGTGTGATATAATGTACTGAAATAATAGAGGTAAAAATTTGCCGTCAAAGTCGCCGTTTAGTAATAAAACAAATCAAGAAGAGGGAAATTTAATGGAAATTTTTTTTTAATTTCATAAAAAGATTACACAGAAAGAAATTTGCAACTTTTAAAACATTTTTTTTTTGTATTTTTTGTCTTTTTTTTTTTTTTAGCTTTAAAATACTACTCTTAAAAAGGCATTGTGAAGTAAAGGAGAAAAGTTACATATAAAAATATCTATAAGTGAGTGTGAATATATTAACAGCACACTTTTACTCAGCTACATGTGGCTTTTGGCAACGGACCTCGTAAATTTGAACCATGGTCAAGTGAGGTGGACGACACCTGAGCTGGCACCCGCCTTTCTAACTACCCCACCCCACCAATGGGAGGACGTTTGAGCTCTATACAGATATATCGTGCATTGCGCTCCTACACGGCGGGTTTTTAGTGGTACTGGGCTCGAACTCCTTACAAGGCCAGCCACGAAATTGACTCACACTCGTCTATCACGGCCTCTCACACTGTGTGGCGCCCCCCTGGGGTAGCGTAATAACCCTACAAGGGACCGTGAGTATATAGAAAAGTCGAGAACAAAAAGATTATTTTCCTAAAAATATATTAATTTACTGAAAGGAAGCAAGACAAAAATACGTTTGTCATAATTAAAAATAAAACACACATTTACACCCATATAATACAGTTATAAATGTATAAGTACTGCACAGTTTATTTTTCGCTTCTTAATATTTTTCGTGTAGTATATAGAAAACTGGATTTATGTATTCGCATATAATGAGCGCATATTTTAATCTTCCGAATTTCTATTTTTAATGAATGTTTTTTTCAATTCTTAGATACTTTTCTTCTATTCTCAAAACATTAATTAAATAATTTACGTCTATATGACGTATTTTAAATGTATTTCTATAAAGGGTTTTCGGAATGTTTTTATAAAGCAAAGTTGGGAATTCTTTTTCTCCTTAAAAGAGAAATAAAATACTGTTTTAGTTACCCATGTATCTTGAAATTAATTTAAAGGTTTCAAAGAGATAACGAAATCTTTCAAGGTTTAACGTTAAATCGAAGATTTAAAAATATTTTTAAATAATAATATTACATATTAATATTTTTTACACTTAAGATGAAAAGCATCATAGTTAATGAATTATTTCTCTACAACTGATAGTTTAACGTATAATTTGTAGTTCACATATATGGGAAATGTCCTGTATCTCTTTAATATATGGTAGATTTTGAAAGCAGCAAATTCTTCTGTTTTGAAAGTGTTTTTCATGTCATTTCGACCTGAAAAATATATCTCTGGAAAATATTAGCTTGTAGAAAAGTAGTGTAATATAATGTACTGGAAATAATAGAGGTAAAAATTTGCCGTCAAAGTCGCCGTTTAGTAATAAAACAAATCAGAGAAGAGGAAATTTTAATGGAATTTTTTTTAATTTCATAAAAGATTACACAGAAAGAAATTTGCAACTTTTTATAACATTTTTTTGTATTTTTTGTCTTTTTTTTAGCTTTAAAAATACTACTCTTAAAAAAAGCATTGTGAAGTAAAGGGAGAAAGTTACATATAAAAATATCTATAAGTGAGTGTGAATATATTAACATCGCACACTATCAGCTACATGTGGGCTTTTGGCAACGGACCTCGTAAATTTGAACCATGGTCAAGTGAGGTGGACGACACCTGAGCTGGCACCCACCTTTCCTAACTACCCACCCCACCAATGGGAGGACGTTTGAGCTCTATACAGATATATCGTGCATTGCGCCCCCTACACGGCGGGTTTTTAGTGGTACTGGGCTCGAACTCCTTACAAGGCCAGCCACGAAATTGACTACTCGTCTATCACGGCCTCTCACACTGTGTGGCGCCCCCTGGGGTAGCGTAATAACCCTACACGGGAAGTGAGTATATAGAAAAGTCGAGAACAAAAGATTATTTTCCCTAAAATATATTAATTTACTGAAAGGAAGCAAAACAAAATACGTTTTGTCATAATTAAAAATAAAAAACACACATTTACACCCATATAATACAGTTAAAATGTATAAGTACTGCACGAAGTTTATTTCATAATTAATTTAACAGTACACAATTAAAAACAAATTTAATAATATCAGGACCCCCTATGGCATATCATAAGGTTTTGTACAAAATTTAATACTTATCTTGATATTTTCACGGTTTTAATTAAAGACGCATGCAGTTTACGACAAAATATATTACATAAATAAAATACTTTGTTTTTGGCATGGAGGGCGCAAAGAAAGTTATGATTGACGATATGTCGTAAGTACAGAAAGTTTGAGAAGCCTGATATATTATGAAATAGAGCGTTAACAGACCTATAATATTTTCTGCATAATAAAACAAAATAAAAGTAATTCCTCTGGTTACTGATTATATATGACCTCTCCCCCACTATTTTTAGAAACGTATGCTATATAAATAAACTAGAATTCAGGTTACGGTTAGAATTTTCATCAGTTTTGTTTTTATTCTGGAGATCTCAGTAGCTTTTTAATGGCACTGAGTGTTAGCTTCCTAAAAATAGGTATTTTTGGGGTTATTGAGGAACCCCAGTCTTCTTCTTTAAGTTCTGTTCCTTAAAGTTGGAATTTTCTTCTTAATATTTTTTTTCATTGTAGTATATAGAAAACTGGATTTATGTATTCCATATAATGAGCGCATATTTTTATCTTCCGAATTTCTATTTTTAATAAATGTTTTTTTTTCGAATCCTTAGATACTTTTCTTCTATTCTCAAAACATTAATTAAATAATTTACGTCTATATGACGTATTTTAATTTATTTCTATAAAGGG
Organism: Trichonephila clavipes; assembly: GCA_019973935.1. Lineage (NCBI taxonomy): Eukaryota > Metazoa > Arthropoda > Arachnida > Araneae > Nephilidae > Trichonephila > Trichonephila clavipes. The sequence goes on along the minus strand of BMAU01001906.1, from coordinate 114,346 downwards.
TTTTCGGAATGTTTTTATAAAGCAAGTTAGAATTCTTTTTCTCCTTAAAAGAGAAATAAAATACTGTTTTAGTTACCCCATGTATCTTGAAATTAATTTAAAGGTTTCAAAGAGATAACGGAATCTTTCAAGGTTTAACGTTAAATCGAAGATTTAAAAATATTTTTTTAATAATAATATTACAGATATTAATATTTTTTTTTACACTTAAGATGAGAAAGCATCATAGTTAATGAATTATTTCTCTACAACTGATAGCTTTAACATGTGTTTTGTAGTTCATATAAGGGAAACTTCCTGTATGTCTTGATATAATAGATTTATAAAGCAGCAAATTCTTCCGTTTTAAAAGTATTTTTATGCCATTTTGACCTGAGAAATGTATCTCTCGAAAATATTAGCTTGCAGAAAAGAAATGTGATATAATGTACAAGAAATAATAGAGGTAAAAATTTCCCGTCAAAGTCGCCGTTTAGTTAGAAAAAGAACCAAGAGAAAAGAAGGAAATTTCTTTAAAAAAAAAAAAATGTATTAAAAATTTAATAACAGTTTACACAGAAGGAAATCTGCAACTTTATAACATTTTTTTTTTGTATTTTTTGTCTTTTTTTTTAGCTTTAAAAATACTACTCTTAAAAAGTCATTGTGAAGTAAAGGGGAAAAGTTACATATAAAAATATCTATAAGTGAGTGGGAATATATTAACATCGCACACTATTCAGCTACATGTGGGCTTTTGGCAACGGACCTCGTAATTTTGAACCATGGTCAAGTGACGTGGACGACACCTGAGCTGGCACCCACCTTTCCTAACTACCACACCACACCAATGGGAGGACGTTTGAGCTCTATACAGATATATCGTGCATTGCGCCCCTACATGGCGGGTTTTTAGTGGTACTGGGCTCGAACTCGTTACAAGGCCAGCCACGAAATTGACTACTCGTCTATCACGGCCTTCTCACACTGTGTTGGCGCCCCCTGGGGTTAGCGTAGTAACCCTACACGGGGAAGTGAGTATATAGAAAAGTCGAGAACAAAAGATTATTTTCCTAAAAATATATTAATTTACTGAAAGGAAGCAAAACAAAATACGTTTTGTCATAATTAAAAATAAAATACACATTTACACCCATATAATACAGTTAAAAATGTATAAGTACTGCACGGTTTATTTCATACTCAATTTAACAGTACACAATTAAAAACAAATTTAATAATATCAGGACCCCCTATGGCATATCATAAGGTTTTATACAAAATTTTATACTTATCTTAATAATTTTTACGGTTTATAATTAAAGTCGCATTGCAGTTTTACGACAAAATATATTATTGATAAATGAAATACTTTGTTTTGGCATGGAAGGGGGCGCCAAGAAAGTTATGATTGAAGATATGTCGTAAGTACAGAAAGTTTGAGAAGCCCTGATATATTATGAAAGAGTGTTAACAGACCTATAATATTTTCTGCATAATAAAACGAAATAAAAGTAATTCCTCTGGTTACTGATTATATATGACCTTTCCTCCACTATTTTTAGAAACGTATGCTGTATAAATAAACTAGAATTCAGGTTACGGTTAGAATTTTCATCAGTTTTTGTTTTTATTCTGGAGATCTCCGTAGCTTTTTTATGGCACTGAGTGTTAGCTACCTAAAAATAGGTATTTTGGGGTTATTGAGAACCCCAGTCTTCTTCTTTAAGTTCTGTTCCTTAAAGTTAGGGAATTTTCGCTTCTTAATATTTTTTTTCGTGTAGTATATAGAAAACTGGATTTATGTATTCCATATAATGAGCGCATATTTTTATCTTCCGAATTTCTATTTTTAATGAATGTTTTTTTCGAATCCTTAGATACTTTTCTTCTATTCTCAAAACATTAATTAAATAATTTACGTCTATATGACGTATTTTAAATGTATTTCTATAAAGGGTTTTCGGAATGTTTTTATAAAGCAAGTTAGAATTCTTTTTCTCCTTAAAAGAGAAATAAAATACTGTTTTAGTTACCCCATGTATCTTGAAATTAATTTAAAGGTTTCAAAGAGATAACGAAATCTTTCAAGGTTTAACGTTAAATCGAAGATTTAAAAATATTTTTTTTAAATAATAATATTACACATATTAATATTTTTTACACTTAAGATGAGAAAGCATCATAGTTAATGAATTATTTCTCTATAACTGATAGTTTAACGTATAATTTGTAGTTCACATATATGGGAAATGTCCTGTATCTCTTAATATGGTAGATTTTGAAAGCAGCAAATTCTTCTGTTTTGAAAGTGTTTTCATGTCATTTCGACCTGAAAAATATATCTCTGGAAAATATTAGCTTGTAGAAAAGTAGTGTGATATAATGTACTGGAAATAATAGAGGTAAAAATTTGCCGTCAAAGTCGCCGTTTAGTAATAAAACAAATCAAGAAGAGGGAAATTTTAATGGAATTTTTTTTTTTTTAATTTCATAAAAGATTACACAGAAAGAAATTTGCAACTTTTATAACATTTTTTTTTTTTTTTTTTTGTCTTTTTTTTTAGCTTTAAAAATACTACTCTTAAAAAGGCATTGTGAAGTAAAGGAGAAAAGTTACATATAAAAATATCTATAAGTGAGTGTGAATATATTAACATCGCACACTACTCAGCTACATGTGGGCTTTTGGCAACGGACCTCGTAAATTTGAACCATGGTCAAGTGAGGTGGACGACACCTGAGCTGGCACCCACCTTTCCTAACTACCCCACCCCACCAATGGGAGGACGTTTGAGCTCTATACAGATATATCGTGCATTGCGCCCCTACACGGCGGGTTTTTAGTGGTACTGGGCTCGAACTCCTTACAAGGCCAGCCATGAAATTGACTACTCGTCTATCACGGCCTCTCACACTGTGTGGCGCCCCCCCCCTGGGGTAGCGTAATAACCCTACAAGGGACCGTGAGTATATAGAAAAGTCGAGAACAAAAGATTATTTTCCTAAAAATATATTAATTTACTGAAAGGAAGCAAGACAAAATACGTTTTGTCATAATTAAAAATAAAACACACATTTACACCCATATAATACAGTTATAAATGTATAAGTACTGCACAGTTTATTTCATAATTAATTTAACAGTACACAATTAAAAACAAATTTAATAATTCTCAGGACCGCCTATGGCATATCATAAGGTTTTGTACAAAATTTAATACTTATCTTGATATTTTTCACGGTTTTTAATTAAAGACGCATTGCAGTTTTACGACAAAATATATTATTGATAATAAAAAACTTTGTTTTGGCATGGAGGGGGGCGCAAAGAAAGTTATGATTGACGATATGTCGTAAGTACAGAAAGTTTGAGAAGCCCTGATATATTATGAAATAGAGCGTTAACAGACCTATAATATTTTCTGCATAATAAAACAAAATAAAAGTAATTCCTCTGGTTACTGATTATATATGACCTCTCCCCCACTATTTTTAGAAACGTATGCTATATAAATAAACTAGAATTCAGGTTACGGTTAGAATTTTCATCAGTTTTTGTTTTTATTCTGGAGATCTCAGTAGCTTTTTAATGGCACTGAGTGTTAGCTTCCTAAATAGGTATTTTGGGGTTATTGAGAACCCCAGTCTTCTTCTTTAAGTTCTGTTCCTTAAAGTTAGGGGAATTTTCGCTTCTTAATATTTTTTTTCGTGTAGTATATAGAAAAACTGGATTTATGTATTCCATATAATGAGTGCATATTTTTATCTTCCGAATTTCTATTTTTAATAAATGTTTTTTTTCGAATCCTTAGATACTTTTCTTCTATTCTCAAAACATTAATTAAATAATTTACGTCTATATGACGTATTTTAATTGTATTTCTATAAAGGGTTTTCGAATGTTTTTTTATAAAGCAAGTTAGAATTCTTTTTCTCCTTAAAAGAGAAATAAAATACTGTTTTAGTTACCCCATGTATCTTGAAATTAATTTAAAGGTTTCAAAGAGATAACTGAATCTTTCAAGGTTTAACGTTAAATCGAAGATTTAAAAATATTTTTTTAATAATAATATTACAGATATTAATATTTTTTACACTTAAGATGAGAAAGCATCATAGTTAATGAATTATTTCTCTACAACTGATAGCTTTAACATGTGTTTTGTAGTTCATATAAGGGAAACTTCCTGTATGTCTTGATATAATAGATTTATAAAGCAGCAAATTCTTCCGTTTTAAAAGTATTTTTATGCCATTTTGACCTGAAAATGTATCTCTCAAAAATATTAGCTTGCAGAAAAGAAATGTGATATAATGTACAAGAAATAATAGAGGTAAAAATTTCCCGTCAAAGTCGCCGTTTAGTTAGAAAAAGAACCAAGAGAAGAAGGAAATTTTTTAAAAGAAAAAAAAATTATTAAAAATTTAATAACAGTTTACACAGAAAGGAAATCTGCAACTTTATAACATTTTTTTTTTTTGTATTTTTTGTCTTTTTTTTTTAGCTTTAAAAATACTACTCTTAAAAAGTCATTGTGAAGTAAAGGGAAAAGTTACATATAAAAATATCTATAAGTGAGTGGAATATATTAACATCGCACACTATTCAGCTACATGTGGGCTTTTGGCAACGGACCTCGTAAATTTGAACCATGGTCAAGTGAGGTGGACGACACCTGAGCTGGCACCCACCTTCCTAACTACCCCACCCCACCAATGGGGAGGACGTTTGAGCTCTATACAGATATATCGTGCATTGCGCCCCTACACGGCGGGTTTTTAGTGGTACTGGGCTCGAACTCCTTACAAGGCCAGCCACGAAATTGACTACTCGTCTATCACGGCCTCTCACACTGTGTGGCGCCCCCCCCCTGGGGTAGCGTAATAACCCTACAAGGGACCGTGAGTATATAGAAAAGTCGAGAACAAAAGATTATTTTCCTAAAAATATATTAATTTACTGAAAGGAAGCAAGACAAAATACGTTTTGTCATAATTAAAAATAAAACACACATTTACACCCATATAATACAGTTATAAATGTATAAGTACTGCACAGTTTATTTCATAATTAATTTAACAGTACACAATTAAAAACAAATTTAATAATTCTCAGGACCGCCTATGGCATATCATAAGGTTTTGTACAAAATTTAATACTTATCTTGATATTTTTCACGGTTTTTAATTAAAGACGCATTGCAGTTTTACGACAAAATATATTATTGATAAATAAAATACTTTGTTTTGGCATGGAGGGGGGCGCAAAGAAAGTTATGATTGACGATATGTCGTAAGTACAGAAAGTTTGAGAAGCCCTGATATATTATGAAATAGAGCGTTAACAGACCTATAATATTTTCTGCATAATAAAACAAAATAAAAGTAATTCCTCTGGTTACTGATTATATATGACCTCTCCCCCACTATTTTTAGAAACGTATGCTATATAAATAAACTAGAATTCAGGTTACGGTTAGAATTTTCATCAGTTTTTGTTTTTATTCTGGAGATCTCAGTAGCTTTTTAATGGCACTGAGTGTTAGCTTCCTAAAAATAGGTATTTTGGGGTTATTGAGAACCCCAGTCTTCTTCTTTAAGTTCTGTTCCTTAAAGTTAGGGAATTTTCGCTTCTTAATATTTTTTTTCGTGTAGTATATAGAAAACTGGATTTATGTATTCCATATAATGAGCGCATATTTTTATCTTCCGAATTTCTATTTTTAATAAATGTTTTTTTCGAATCCTTAGATACTTTTCTTCTATTCTCAAAACATTAATTAAATAATTTACGTCTATATGACGTATTTTAATTGTATTTCTATAAAGGGTTTTCGGAATGTTTTTATAAAGCAAGTTAGAATTCTTTTTCTCCTTAAAAGAGAAATAAAATACTGTTTTAGTTACCCCATGTATCTTGAAATTAATTTAAAGGTTTCAAAGAGATAACGGAATCTTTCAAGGTTTAACGTTAAATCGAAGATTTAAAAAATATTTTTTAATAATAATATTACAGATATTAATATTTTTTACACTTAAGATGAGAAAGCATCATAGTTAATGAATTATTTCTCTACAACTGATAGCTTTAACATGTGTTTTGTAGTTCATATAAGGGAAACTTCCTGTATGTCTTGATATAATAGATTTATAAAGCAGCAAATTCTTCCGTTTTAAAAGTATTTTTATGCCATTTTGACCTGAGAAATGTATCTCTCGAAAATATTAGCTTGCAGAAAAGAAATGTGATATAATGTACAAGAAATAATAGAGGTAAAAATTTCCCGTCAAAGTCGCCGTTTAGTTAGAAAAAGAACCAAGAGAAGAAGGAAATTTCTTTAAAAAAGAAAAAAATGTATTAAAAATTTAATAACAGTTTACACAGAAGGAAATCTGCAACTTTATAACATTTTTTTTTTTGTATTTTTTGTCTTTTTTTTAGCTTTAAAAATACTACTCTTAAAAAGTCATTGTGAAGTAAAGGGGAAAAGTTACATATAAAAATATCTATAAGTGAGTGGGAATATATTAACATCGCACACTATTCAGCTACATGTGGGCTTTTGGCAACGGACCTCGTAATTTTGAACCATGGTCAAGTGACGTGGACGACACCTGAGCTGGCACCCACCTTTCCTAACTACCACACCACACCAATGGGAGGACGTTTGAGCTCTATACAGATATATCGTGCATTGCGCCCCTACATGGCGGGTTTTTAGTGGTACTGGGCTCGAACTCGTTACAAGGCCAGCCACGAAATTGACTACTCGGCTATCACGTCCACTCAAACTGTGCCCCCACCCCCCTCTATTTTAGCGTAATAACCCTACACGGGGAAGTGAGTATATAGAAAAGTCGAGAACAAAAGATTATTTTCCTAAAAATATATTAATTTACTGAAAGGAAGCAAAACAAAATACGTTTTGTCATAATTAAAAATAAAATACACATTTACACCCATATAATACAGTTAAAAATGTATAAGTACTGCACGGTTTATTTCATACTCAATTTAACAGTACACAATTAAAAACAAATTTAATAATATCAGGACCCCCTATGGCATATCATAAGGTTTTATACAAAATTTTATACTTATCTTAATAATTTTTACGGTTTATAATTAAAGTCGCATTGCAGTTTTACGACAAAATATATTATTGATAAATTAAGTACATTGTTATGGCATGGAGGGGGGCGCGAGGAAAATTATGATTGAAGATATGTCGCAAGTACAGAAAGTTTGAGAAGCACTGATATATTATGAAATAGAGTGTTAACAGACCTCTAATATTTTCTGCATAAGAAAACAAAACAGAAGTAATCCTGCTGTTTACTGGTTATGTATAACCTCTCCCCCCACTAATTTTAGAAACGTATGCTGCATAAATAAACTAGAATTCAGGTTGCTGATAGAATTAACTTTAGCCCTGGATTTTGGTCGGGAGATCACAGTAGCCTTTTTTCGGCACAGAGATTTAGTATCCTAAGAAAGATTTTTTGGGCTTACTGAGAACCCCAGTCTTCTTCTTTAAGTACTGTCCCTTGAAATTAAAGAATTTTCCTTTCTTAATATTTTTTGCATGTAATATATAGAAAAATGGATTTAAGTAATCCATATAATGAGCGCATATTGCTGTTTACAAATTCCTGTTTTTAATAAATATTTTTGCGAATCGTTTGATACTTATTATCTATTCTCAAAGAAAATAATTACATAATTTACGCCTATATTATGTATTTTAAATGTATTTCCTTTAAAAGTTTTCATTAAGCAACTTAGAATTCATTTTCTCCTTACAATGGAAAAGATACCCATTTCATTTCCACATGTATCTTGAAACTAATGTAAAGGTCTGGGGGAGATAACGAAATCTTTCAAGGTTTAACGTTCAATCGAAGATTTAAAAATATTTTTTGTCTTAAAATAATAATATTACAGAAATTAAGATTTTTTACACTTAAGATAAGAAAGCATCAAAGGTCATGAATTCTTTCTCTTCAACTGATAGTTTAACGTATAATTTGTAGTTCATATATGGGAAATGTCCTGTATCTCTTAATATGGTAGATTTTGAAAGCAGCAAATTCTTCTGTTTTGAAAGTGTTTTCATGTCATTTCGACCCGACAAATTTATCTCTGGAAAATATTAGCTTGTAGAAAAGTAGTGTGATATAATGTACTGGAAATAATAGAGGTAAAAATTTGCCGTCAAAGTCGCCGTTTAGTAATAAAAAAAATCAAGAAGAGGGAAATTTTAATGGAATTTTTTTTTTTAAATTTCATAAAAGATTACACAGAAAGAAATCTGCAACTTTTATAACATTTTTTTTTTTTGTATTTTTTGTCTTTTTTTTTTAGCTTTAAAAATACTACTCTTAAAAAGTCATTGTGAAGTAAAGGGGAAAAGAGTTACATATAAAAATATCTATAAGTGAGTGTGAATATATTAACATCGCACTATTCAGCTACATGTGGGCCTTTGGCTACGGACCTCGTAATTTTGAACCATGGTCAAGTGAGGTGGACGACACCTGAGCTGGCACCCATCTTTCCTAACTACCCCACCCCACCAATGGGAGGACGTTTGAGCTCTATACAGATATATCGTGCATTGCTCCACTACACGGCGGGTTTTTAGTGGTACTGGGCTCGAACTCCTTACAAGGCCAGCCACGAAATTAACTACTCGTCTATCACAGCCTCTCACACTGTGTGGCGCTCCCCCTGGGGTAGCGTAATAACCCTACAAGGGACCGTGAGTATATAGAAAAGTCGAGAACAAAAGATTATTTTCCTAAAAATATATTAATTTACTGAAAGGAACCAAGACAAAATACGTTTTGTCATAATTAAAAATAAAACACACATTTACACCCATATAAATGTATAAGTACTGCACAGTTTATTTCATAATTAATTTAACAGTACACAATTAAAAACAAATTTAATAATTCTCAGGACCGCCTATGGCATATCATAAGTTTTTGTACAAAATTTAATACTTATCTTGATATTTTTCACGGTTTATAATTAAAGACGCATTGCAGTTTTACGACAAAATATATTATTGATAAATTAAATACTTTGTATTGGCATGGAGGGGGGCGCAAAGAAAGTTATGATTGAAGATATGTCGTAAGTACAGAAAGTTTGAGAAGCCCTGATATATTATGAAATAGAGTGTTAACAGACCTATAATATTTTCTGCATAATAAAACAAAATAAAAGTAATTCCTCTGGTTACTGATTATATATGACCTCTCCCCCACTATTTTTAGAAACGTATGCTGTATAAATAAACTAGAATTCAGGTTACGGTTAGAATTTTCATCAGTTTTTATTCTGGAGATCTCAGTAGCTTTTTTATGGCACTGAGTGTTAGCTTTCTAAAAATAGGTTTTTTAAGGTTACTGAGAGCCCCAGTCTTCTTCTTTATGTTCTGTTCCTTAAAATTAGGGAATTTTCGCTTCTTAATATTTTTTTTCGTGTAGTATATAGAAAACTGGTTTTATGTATTCTATATAATTAGCGCATATTTTTATCTTCCAAATTTCTATTTTTAATAAATGTTTTTGCGAATCCTTAGATACTTTTCTTTTATTCTCAAAAAATTAATTACATAATTTACGTCAATATGATGTATTTTAAATGTTTTTTCATAAAGGGTTTTCAGAATGTTTTTATAAAGCAAGTTAGAATTCATTTTCTCCTTACAATAGAAACAAAATACTATTTTATTTACCACATGTATTTTGAAATTAATTTAAAGGTTTGAAAGAGATAATGAAATCTTTCAAGGTTTAACGTTAAATCGAAGATTTAAACATATTTTTTTTCTTAAAATAAGATTACAGATATTAATATTTTTTTTACACTTAAGATAAGAAAGCTTCAGAGTTAATGAATTATTTCTCTACAACTGATAGCTTTAACATGTGTTTTGTAGTTCATATAAGGGAAACTTCCTGTATGTCTTGATATAATAGATTTTTAAAGCAGCAAATTCTTCCGTTTTAAAAGTATTTTTATGCCATTTTGACCTGAGAAATGTATCTCTCGAAAATATTAGCTTTCAGAAAAGAAATGTGATATAATGTACAAGAAATAATAGAGGTAAAAATTTGCCGTCAAAGTCGCCGTTTAGTTAGAAAAAGAACCAAGAGAAGAAGGAAATTTCTCTAAAAAAGAAAAAAATATATTAAAAATTTAATAACAGTTTACACAGAAGGAAATCTGCAACTTTATAACATTTTATTTGTATTTTTTGTCTTTTTTTTTGGAGCTTTAAAAATACGACTCCCAAAAATTCATTGTGAAGTAAATGGGAAAAGTGTGATATTTAAAAAAATATCAATAAGTGAGACTGAATATATTAGCGTCGCACTATTCAGCTACATGAAGGCTTTTGGCTACGCACCTCGTAATTTTGAACCATGGTCATGTGAGGTGGACGACACCTGAGCTGGCACCCTCCTTTCCTAACTACCACACCACACCAATGGTAGGACGTTTGAGCTCTATACAGATATATCGTGCATCGCTACCTTACACGGCGGGTTTTTAGTGGTACTGGGCTCGAACTCGTAAAAAGGTAGGATCTCAGTAGCCTTTTTTTTTTGACACTGAGTGTTAGTTTCCTAATTACTTTTAGGGTGTTCCTGAGAACCCGAGTCTTCTTCTTTAAGTACTGTCCCTTGAAGTTAGGGAATTTTTGTTCCTTAATATTTTTTTTCGTTTATAGCAGTGTTTCTCAAAGTGTGGGGCGCCCCATCCGGGGAAGCGCGATAGCCCTTTAAGGGGGGGGGACGCGAGCATATCGAAAATTTAAAGATTTTTTTAAAAAAATAACCGGAAAGAGAAATTAAACAAAATACTTTCTTCCATGATAAGAAAATACGCAACACCACTGATATAATTTATGTTTATTAACTGGCGTTTTTCCGTCATCAAATAGCTATCTTTGATCCCAAAACCAAATTTAAGGGGAAAAAACCATTTTGTTTAATTTGCTGTATTTCCTCAATGATATATTTTTTTCTTACATTTTAACATAAAATATTACTCATAAAAGAAAAAACCAAACTTATAAACCCTGAGAAAAATTCTAAGATAAATAATTCATCACTGTAATTACTATTGAAATACTGCACATTAGTTGTAACAAAGAGAAGAAAGACATGATTCGCTTTTCAGCCAGGTTGCATAATACATTTTCTGTTCATATGGTTGACCTTCAAATTTACTGGTATGGTTAGTCCTACATTAGATCCATCCCATCTTTTATGTGTTTGTTTTTTGCTTAGGGAAATTGTAAATAATAAATATTTTTATGATATTTGGAAAATAATTGATTGATTTGAAGGATTACTTGGCCAAGATTTATATTTTTATAAGTATTCTCACAAACATATAAATTATAGTGAAAAACGTCATAATCCTTTTTAGATCATCCGTATTTTTTTCTGAATAAACTTTTAACCCGGGAGCGGTGGCGCGGGACATCTGTTATCTCTATTGAAGTAAGTTGGAAGAATGCATATTATTCATGATTGAGAAAGGCGATGAACATGAAACAAAAAGAAAATTTTCAAATGGTTCCTAAAGAACTCCATCAACTTTAAAATATGAAAACATAAGTGTACCACAAGGTTCAGTTGGTTTTGTCAAAAAGACACTAAGAAGAAAAAGTTCAACTTGCTATTTTTTGATCCCCAAAGGTGTCACGAATTCGAACTCAGTACCACTAAAGACCCGCCGTGTAGGGCAGCGATGCACGGTAAATCTGTCGAGAGCTCAAACGTCCTCTTGTGGAGTGGTAAGGTAGTTAAAAGAGGCCAGCTCAAGTATTGTCCTCGTCACTTGACCATGGTTCAAAATTACGAGGTCCGTCCTCAAAAGCCCTGGTGTAGCTGAACACACAGTAAGACGTTAATATTTACTCACTCGATCATGAAAGCTCGTTAAAACTACAATTGCTCCAGCTTTGCCAGCAAATAACATTTGTGTAATATTAGTGAAAAGTAACTCTGATTTGCTTCCTTCAGTAAGGTCTTGCACTTTCGAATCAATTTAGTCCAGTTTTATTGCATTTTTTCTCAAATCATCGAAGAAAAATTGAATAGTCCTTGAAAGCCGGTAAGTATACTTTCTCTTAATTAAATTATTTACTGGAATTTTATTTTTTTTCCGATTTGTATTGTGTACAGTAAAAATAATTATAAACAAATGATTGGGGTGACTGACTCTCCCCGCACTACCATTAGCGTTAGTAACGAGTGCGTGCCTGCTCCCGGGTTAAAACATTTTGAGGTCTCATCGCTTTAAATTTTAAAAAGTAACACAATTATTCTTCTTTGGAATTTTATATTTTTTTTCATTATTTAACATTAATTCTAAATGCTAATTTGGTGAGGTTTAAAATTACAGTTCTTTTAAACAGTTATTTACAATTATAGTATCTATCTAAAAGAAATCATTTTACATTTATGTATACAACGTCGTGCATGCAGTTTTACTCTCCTTACATTTCAGCTATTATATCAAGAATGTTTTATTTTTTTAAAAATTAACTCGTGCGAAGGCCCAGTGTTTCAGCTAGTATACGTTCAATGCATCAGTACTGAAGAAGGTATTTTATAAATAATTTCTTAACACTAAATTACGAACAAGTTTAATAATCATTAGAACTTCCATGGGCTTGTCTTGTAGAGCAAAGTTTTTCAAAGCAAGGTTTAATATCAGAAATTGACACTCTGAGTTTTTTTCTATATATACTTGAGATCTGTATTTTATCTCCAAATCAGCCTTTGCAGAAAATACGGTTTAACAAAGGTAGGATGTTGAAAATGGTAATAGTATACGAAGTTCTTTTGTTTTCAGTACAGACAATTCATCATCCACTTCTACCCAAAATTCAAAGAGCGATTTATTACAAAATTGCCTTTTAATTTTTCACTAGATGTGAAATCTATGAAGATTTCTTTGGAAGTTGAGAGCTCTTCTGGAGTGTCTTGAAATAGATTACTAATCCACTCGTAACTTGCTACCAAATTATACTCATCCAGAAAATACTTTTTAAAATTCTTTGCCAACATTGCTAAATGATTTTACATGGTTATAAAAACAACTTTCACATGTTGTTCTTCAGATTTGTAAGTTTTAACACATAACGAGCTGGGGCCTTTTTCCCCATCATTTACTTCAGTAGTGGTAAATCCAAAGTATAAGTATTTTTGAGAATATTGCCTTGATTTAGTTTTCGGAACTATATGCTCGTCTGTCTGTTTTTTCAGCCTTTAATATCGTCGAATGTTTGCTTACGACTTAAAAATGTATGTATGATTTTGTTTTAATCCACTGCCATTATTGCTTAATTACCGTGAATTACAATTAACGTGCAAATTAAAAAAATTACATTCAAGCTAGACTCGGTAGCTTTAGAAGTATCGAGTCAAATAAAACTGACTGGAATTGTACGAGGAAAAGCATTTGTATGTTTTGCGTAGACGTCCGATAGGTTGCCCAGACTCACGCAAACGTATCCGATAATGCCAGATGTGATGGATATGATAGAGAGCAACATTGACTAGACTATTTTTCTAATTACATTTGTACTTTAAGAAATGGATGCTGAAGGAAATATATCTTTGATTAAATATATCATTTTGTGGTCTATTCCAATTTAAAAATTAGACAAAGAAAAATAACATAATAATAAGAAAGTAATATATATTTTAAGTAATTTTTCTTAAATATATATTACAGAAAAGTTACATGCCCAAAATTTAATATACTTATCTTATTAATTTGTACGGTTTATAACTAAGATCGTATTGTAACTTAAGCGTTTCTCTCTCAAAGCGCATTTTTATTACAGTAAATATATTATTGTTGTACAGGGGAAGGGGCGACAAAAAATATGATTGAAAATTGGGTCTCCAGTATTGAAAGTTTGAGAAACACTGATGTAGTATAAAGAAAACTGGATTTATGTATTCCATTTAATGGGGGCATATTGCTATCCAGCAAACTTTTATTTTTAATAAATGTTTTTGCGAATCCTTAAAAACTTTTTATTTTTCTCAAAAAAAAATAATTACATAATTTAAATGTATTTCCATGAAAGGTTTTCAAAATGTTTTCATAAAGCAAGTTAGAATTCATTTTCTCCTTACAATGGAAAAGAAAGACCCTTTTCATTTCCACGTGTATCTTGAAACTAATTTAAAAGTTTGAGAGAGATAATGAAATCTTTCAAGTTTTAACGTTAAATCGAAGATTTAAAAAGATTTTTTCATCCTTAAAATAATAATATTACAGAAATTAATATTTTTTCAAACTTAAGATAAGGAAGCATCAGAGTTCATGAATTATTTCTCTTCAACTGATATCTTTAACATATGTTTTGTAGTTCATATGTGGGAAACTTCCTGTATATTTCTTAATATGATAGATTTTGAAAGCAGCAAATTCTTCCGTTTTGAAAGTATTTTCATGCCATTTCGACCTGAGAATCTTATCTCTCTAAAATATTAGCTTGCAGAAAAGTAATGTGATATAATGTACTAGAAATAATAGAGGTAAAAACTTGCCGTGAAGTCGCCGTTTAGTTATAGATATAACCAAGAAGAAGGAAATTTCTTTAAAAAGGAAAAAAAAATTTAAAATTTAATAACAATTTACACAGAAGGAAATCTACAACTTTTATAACATTTTTTTTTGTAATTTTTGTCTGTTTTTTTGGAGCTTTAAAAATACGACTCCCAAAAAGTCATTGTGAAGTAAATGCGAAAAGTGATATTTAAAAAAAAAAAACTATAAGTGAGAGTGAATATACTAACGTCGCACTATTCAGCTACATGAGGGCTTTTGGCTACGGACCTCGTAATTTTGAAGCATGGTCAAGTGAGGTGGACGACACCTGAGCTGGTATCCACTTTTCCTAACTACCACGCCACACCAATGGGAGGACGTTTGAGCTCTATACAGATATATCGTGCATCGCTACCCTACACGGCGGGTTTTTAGTGGTACTGGGCTCGAACTCGTTACAAGGCCAGCCACGAAATTGACTACTCGGCTATCACGGCCACTCAAACTGTGGGGCGCCCCCCCTAGTTTAGCGTAATAACCCTACACGGGGAAGTGAGTATATAGAAATTCGAGAACAAAAGATTATTTTCTTAAAAATATATTAATTTACTGAAAGGAAGCAAAACAAAATACGTTTTGTCATAATTAAAAATAAAACACACGTTTACACCCATATAATACAGTTATAAATGTATAGGTACTGCACAATTTATTTCATAATTAATTTAACAATACACAATTAAAAACAAATTCAATAATTATCAGGACCCATTATGGCATATCATAAGGTTTTCTACAAAATTTAATACTTATCTTAATAATTTTCACGGTTTATAATTAAAGTCGCATTGCAGTTTTACGACAAAATATATTATTGATAAATTAAATACTTTGTTTTGGCATGGAGGGGGATGCGATGAAAATTATGATTGAAGATATGTCGTAAATACAGAAAGTCTGAGAATCCCTGATATATTATGAAATAGAGTATTAACAGACCTCTAATATTTTCTGTATAAGAAAACAAAAGTAATCCTGCTGTTTACTGGTTATGTATAACCTCTCCCCCCACTAATTTTAGAAACGTATGCTGTATAAATAAACTAGAATTCAGGTTGCGGTTAGGATTAACTTTAGCCTTTGATATCCGTCAGGAGATCTCAGTTGCCTTTCCTTGGCACTAAGTGTAAGTTTCCTAAAAAAGATTTTTCTGGTTTGCTGAGAAGCCCAGCCTTTTTTAAGTACTATCCCTTGAAATTAGGTAATTTGTTTCTTAATAATTTTTTTTTCATGTAGTGTATAGTAAACTGGATATATGTGTTCCATATAATGATCGCATATTGCTATGTTCCTAGTTTTTATTTTTAATAAAGGTTTTTGCGAATCCTTAGAGGCTTTTTATCTATTCTCAAAAAAAATTAATTACATTATTTACGTCTATATTATGTATTTTAAATGTATTTCCTTTAAAAGTTTTCATTAAGCAAGTTAGAATTCATTTTCTCCTTACAATGGAAGAAATACCCATTTCCTTTCCACATGTTTCTTGAAACTAATGTAAAGGTTTTGGGGAGATAACGAAATCTTTCAAGGTTTAACGTTAAATCGAAGATTTAAAAATATTTTTTTTCTTAAAATAATAGTATTACAGAAATTAATATTTTTTACACTTAAGATAAGAAAGCATAAGGGTTCATGAATTATTTCTCTTCAACTGATAGTTTAACGTATAATTTTTTTTTTTTTTGTAGTTCATATGAGGGAAATGTTTTGTATCTGTTAGTATGGTAGATTTTGAAAGCAGCAAATTCTTCTGTTTTGAAAGTATTTTCATGTCATTTCAACCTGAGAAATTTATCTCTGGAAAATATTAGCTTGTAGAAAAGCAGTGTGATATAATGTACTGGATATAACAGAGGTAAAAATTTGCCGTCAAAGTCGCCGTTTAGTAATAAAAAGAATCAAGAAGAAGGAAATTTCAATGAAAAAGAAAAAAAAAATATTTAAAATTTCATAAAAGATTACACAGAAAGCTGCAACTTTTATAACCTTTTTTTTTTGTATTTTTGTCTTTTTTTTGGAGCTTTAAAAATATGACTCCCAAAAAGTCATTGTGAAGTAAATGGGAAAAGAGAGTTATGCTTAAAAAATATCTACACGTGAGAGTGAATATTAATATCGCGCTATTCAGCTACACGATGGCTTTTGGCTACGGACCTCGTAATTTTGAACCATGGTCAAGTGACGTCGACGACACCTGACTTGACATGCTACTTTCCTAAATAACACACTACACCAATGGGAGCACGTTTGAGCTCTATACAGATATATCGTGCATCGTACCCCTAAACGGCGGGTCTTTAGTGGTACTGGCCTCGAACTCGTGACAAGGCCAGTCACGAAATTGACTACTCCGCTATCACGGCCATTAAATATCTATAAGAGATTTAAATTTGTGGAACAATGATAAAAATGACAACTTATTTTGTTAATATTATTTCAGTTCGAAAACATGTGAATTTTCGCAAAATTCAATGCCTCTTTCGTTAAAAATTGGATTTTACGCTAGGGTAAGCGTGCTATAATTTACCGAATATCTATCTCAACTTTATTGTCACCACAGATTCGAGTTTACACTTTGCTTCATATTTTGGATATTACCAGCGTTCAACAAAAAATAGATGCACACAAAATTAAAATACTCTGATTCATAATTTTGAAATATTCAAAAGTTTCATTTCGACAATTTAAATTCTTCAGTATAGGTGCATTAACTAGCTGCATTTTATTTATTTACACGTATATTTTATGGTACTATATGAAAGTGAGAGAATTTAGATATGACTCTAAATCACAGTGATACTCAACCCGCGGCCCGCATGCGGCCCACCCAGCCTTTTTAGGTAGAGCTTTCACTCACTTAAGGTATCCGACTACGTTCGGAACCTTTATTTTACAAAAGCGTATAAATGGATATTAGTGTAATATTTAGTGTGACTTAGATTAGAAAACATATGTAAAGTTATTTTAAGAATATTATTACAATAAAAAAAATTTCAAGTACAATATTTTGACAAAAAACGAACATAGAAGGACCCATTTTCAAAATATTATTCTTTTGTGAAAAATGCTTCTATTCTAAGAATATTTAGCCTGTATATAGCTCAGACCTCTCTACAGAGGCTCAACTAGAATTTTTGATTGATTGAATATTAACTTCGCACTGTTCAGCTACACGAGGGCTTTTGGCGACGGACCACGTAATTTTGAACCATGGTCAAGTGACGTGGACGACACCTGAGCTGGCACCCCCCTCTCCTAAACTAGAATTTTTGAAATATATAACTTAGAAGTGGGTTTATCCATATTTTACGACAACCGAGGGGAGCAGTTTTAAGAAAAAAAACGCCGATAATTACTTCAATTAGTGGTAACTCGAAAAATAATGTGAATTTTTCAAAACCCCTAGTTCAGACTCTCTGGAGAAGTGTTTACTTTATATAAGAGAAATATTAGTATTTTAGGAGCATTTTTTGTAAAGGGAGTACATTTTGAAAAAAGACTATTCTACATTAATTTTTTGCCAAAATATTGTATTTAAATATTTTTTTTGTCAAAATGTCCTTAAAACCATTTTATACATGTATTCCAAACTAAGTGACACTAAATATCATGAAAAATTATCCATTTATAAGCTTTTTTAAAATCAGGGTTCCGAACGTAGTCGGATACCTTAAGAACATTGTATTAAAAATTTGGTGGCCCGTGCTTTGTCAAGAAATCCAATCTATCATTTTTTCTTTTTTCTGTTAGTGTCGTACGGTTACGAATTGATATTCTTTTTCTATTTGGAACGGTTACGGTTAGTGATAACAGAAGACAGTGGAGTAGCGACAATTTTATATGTCTACGGTAGTCAAGTCAAGTGAGTTGTCAGTATCGAGTGTCAAGGTATCGGATCGATACTAGCTTTGTTACGAGTACGAGCCTAGTACGACTAAAGACTAGCCATGCAGGGAAGCGATGCATGTTAAATCTGTCGAGAGCTCAAACATCCTCTCGTTGGTGTAGTGTGGTAGTTAGAAGAGGGGGTGTCAGCTCACGTATTGTCCACCTCACTTCACCATGGTTTAAAATTACGTGGTAAGTCGCCAAAAGTCCTCGTGTAGCTGAACAGTATGATGTTAATATTTACTCTCTGACTCACGCGACAATTTTTAATGTATCTTGCAAGCGAAAAATATTTGAAGAAAATATATCGTTTCAAGACGATTGAGAGGTTGACTATTTTGTAGTGAAAAACAAATATGCATCTGCTATTGTTCGATTTGTCACTAAAGTGCTGTATTTGAAAAACACCAATAATTAGGACTATTTCAATAACAGTTTTCCTTGAAGATCTCTTTCAAAAGGTGATAAATAGGCTTTCTGGAATAACGTTGGCAATAGCAACAAAGTGTCTTCTTGATGGTAATATCGCAGCGGTAACAAAGACGTACTATGAATTTTGTTATATTGTTGGGAATCATATCAAACCATTTACTAATGCATAAAATGTAAAGGGATATTTCTTAAATGCTTCTAATTTAGTGTTAAAGACAAAAATAAATAATAAAAAAAAGTAAAAAGAAAAGCAAAACAGGAGTTACAAAATTTTAATAAATTTTCCACATTTAAAAATTTTGATTTCTTGATCTTAAAGCATTCCCACTCCCTCCCCAATTATCATCATGTTGCTGCTCGCGTGAAATAACTAACATATGTATGCGGCCCACGTGAAATAGCTGATATATATTGTAGCGAACTCGAGACCACTTCTAAAACTCGATGTGGCAACGTGGACTGATCGGAAGGACTGCGAGTGCGCGAGCACCAAGCCATAAGTAGTCGGCCTTCACTTCTCGATGAGAACAGTTGGAATCTGTGAGCTCCACCCGTAAGCGCAGTGTGGATATCTGCAATCGGCTTTTACCTCTCGGCGAGAGCAGTTGGGATCTGTGAGCTCCACCCGTGAGCGCAGTGGGGATATCTGCAATCGGCTTTTACCTCTCGACGAGAGCGGTTGGGATTTGTGAGCTCCTCCCGTGAGCGCGGTGTGGATATCTGCAGTTGGCTTTTACCTCTTGACGAGAAACTGTATTTGGTTTCATCAGCTAGTGTAAAGAATGAACTCTCTAAAAATGTCAATAATCGGATCGCCAATGATTTCTACAAAAGTGTTAATATTTAACAAATTTTTGTATGTCTGTGAACTTGTGACAAACCTATACGGAACTTTATCACTAACCTTCTGAGATGTTTTTTTTAGGGAAATTTAATTCCCTACCTATTTCCAATCAGCTCCAAAGAGAGCACAGGATTCCTTGTTATAAAGATTAGATAAAGTATTTAAGTCAAGTGATTGATTGATTGATTGAATATGAACGTCGCACTGTTTAGCTACACGAGGGCTTTTGGCGACGGACCACGTAATTTTGAACCATGGTCAAGTGACGTGGACGACACCTGAGCTGGCATCCCACTCTCCTAACTACCACACCACACCAACGGGAGGACGTTTCAGCTCTCGACAGATTTAGCCTGCATCGCTGCCCTACATGGCGGGTCTTTAGTGGTACTGGGATCGAACTCATGACATGCCTGCCATGGTTGGATACCTTAACCACTGGGCTACCGCAGCCCCAGTATTTAAGTCAAACGGAATAGTAAAGTTAGAGCAGTAGGAGAGAGAGATTGAAACAGAGAAAGTGATAATAGTGAAGTTAAATTTATAATTGAAGATTTCTTGTTGGATAATTTAATCTCATGAAGACTTGAGATTCAGTGTGGTAAATATTAATTTATATTTGAAGTCTCACTAAAGATTTATATTAGGAGCGAGATTAAAGTTAAATGTTCAACAAGAACATTATAGAATATAATTCTGGGATCTCTTATCGTGGTAATCTCTGCGTGATCGATATTCTAATTGTTAATTAATTGAATCATTAAATATTTAAGTTAATTTAAAGGAAATACCCTTGTTTAAACCTCATTTAGCTATTTCTTTATATATTTGTTATTAAAAGTCTTTGATTCTATTTGGGAAAGATTACCAAATAAAGTTATTTATAAAAATGGCTACTGGTTCTTATCTGACTTCTTATCTGACTTCTACTTAGTTGGTGTGGTGTGGTAGTTGGGAGAGGGGGGTGCCAGCTCAGGTGTCGTCCACGTCACTTGACCATGGTTCAAAATTACGTGGTCCGTCGCCAAAAGCCCTCGTGTAGCTGAACAGTGCGACGTTAATATTAACTCACTCACTGACTTCTACTTATTCTCGTTTTCAAAGTGAGATCCAAGGGGAGAGACCTTCACATTGGCGCCCAACGAATAAATCCCGAGAATAGAGTCGGATCCAGTTTTAGAATCATTCCAGAACAATATTTTTCGGGGGTTGAGAACATAGATGATTTTTTGGAGAATATTGATCATAATCTCGCGTATCATGAGATACTACTTGCACAACTAGCGTGTGCTTACTTGAAAGGTCATCTCAAAGGACGGGCACTAGACTGGTTGGAAGTTCTTGGATATAGGGTCATTGAAGATAAGACAACAGACTACGCGCACTTAAAACAGGCATTGTCGGAACAATTCCCCGTGGTCAGAAACAGGTCAGAACTAGAAACGCGATTTTATTCTTCATCGCAAAAGCGTGATCAACAGCCATCGGACTTTATTTATGAATTATTGAAAATTCATAAGGTCCTTAAGCTAGAAATGTCGGAGGAAAAATTAATTGATCACGTCGTTAGTCGATTAGAACCTCAAATTTTGGATTATGTCGAAGTTAGATATCCCCGAAATACTGCCAATCTCCTACAAATCGTTGATAAATACGAAGAACGTTTTATGCATAGACAGATCAGAGGTTCGAGTGAGGGATTTAGAAGTTTAAACCCTAATGAAAACAATCGTTTTACTAACCGGCATGGACAAGAAAATTGGAGGGAAAACGGAAATAATGCGAGATACGCCAATAATAGCCGACCACAAGGAGAATTTAATCGATTCGAAAACCAAGGTTTAGCAACTAATCGGAGATTCGAGGGTCGACGCCAAGGTGGACAATCGGATCAGCGATTTCACAATCAGGGCAGTCGACAAAATGGGTCGAGAAATAGTTCATTTCGGGGTCAAAATGAACGAAGTAGACATTTAAACTTTTAAGCGATCGATGTGAATATGGGGGTAATCGATCGCGGGGTACGGAAAATCCTCCAGTTTCGGATCATCGGCCTATCAGAGTATCCTCTATAAGAATGACCCCAGCCGAATTATTGTATGTCCCTATTCTATTAAACGAAACCTTTTTTACAGCACTATGGGACACGGGAGTGGAGAAATCTTTTATTTCGGAGGAGGTATACCGCAACTATTTTTCATACCGATCTCGTCAAAAGACGAAAGACAGAGTCGTGACAGCACAAGGAGCCCCATGCAGTCACTTAGGTCGGGTCGAATTGCAGATTAGGATCAGGGAAATTCAGAAACCCTGGGAATTCCATATTCTAGACAACATGCAATACCAATGCATCTTAGGAATCAATTTTATGAAGGCGTCATGGTTGACATTGGATTTTGATCAGAAATCCTTGATCATTCCCGACAATCTGATCAAACAATTGCCGAAAGAAGAGAAACCGGTTGATATTGATCTCACAGAATTAAAACTTGGTGACCAGCAACAGAGGCAATTAAAAGCTTTATTTAATAATTTTAAGGGGTTATTTTCAGATCAGCCGGGGTTAACGCATGTTCTATATCATGAGATAGATACTGGAGACAAGGGACCGGTAGTGTCGAGACCATACAGGTACGACCGGGTCAAGCAAGGCATTATTGATTATCACATCGATAAGATGTTACGAGATGGTACAATTTGTCCTATTAATTCGCCTTACGCATCTCCAGTCGTTCTAACACGAAAGAAAAATGACCTTCCTCCAGATTCTCCCGAGGCGTATCGTTTCGCGATCGATTATCGCAAATTAAATGGAATTACCAAATATCCTCGATATCCTTTGCCGGTGATTGATAACTTACTCACCAATATTCCTCACATCAGCGTTATGTCCACTCTAGATCTCAGAAGTGGCTATTTTCAATTAGCGATTAGTCCAAAGGATATAGAAAAAACCGCGTTTATCACTCTCAATGGCACTTTTGCGTTCCTCCGCATGCCTTTTAGTCTTTCTGGGGCGGCGCCTAATTTCCAACAGGTGATCGATATTATACTCAAACCTGTTATTGGGCGTTTCGTGTTAGTTTATATGGATGATGTTATTATAACATCGCCATCGTTTAAAGACCATCTAGATCATTTAACTCAAGTTTTTACTTTATTGCGAGACGCAGGGCTAACGTTAAATAAGGAAAAATGTCACTTCGCCCGTGTCAAACTCAAATATTTATGCCTGATTATTAGCAAAGAAGGAATCGAAACTGACAGTAATAAAATTAGGGCGATTATTTTGAAATGAAACCTCCCAAAAATAATCGAGAAGTGTCAAAATTTTTAGGGATGACGGGTTGGTACCAAAAATTTATCCCGCGATACGCAGATATATGCGAACCATTGTACCAATTAAATAAAAAGGGGGCGAAGTTTAACTGGTCGGGAGAAGCACAGGATTCTTTTGATCAGATCAAACGCACACTAACGGAGGCACCAATTTTACAATTACCGAATTTTTCTGAACAGTTCAATTTATTCACTGATGCTAGTGGGGTCGGAATTGGTGCTGTGCTTCAGCAAAATCAAAAACCTATTGCTTTCGCGTCTCGAACCCTTAATAAAGCAGAACGTAATTATACGGTTACCGAAAGAGAGTGTTTGGCAGTGATATGGGCTCTAAATAAGTTTAAAACTTATTTTGGACCCCTGCCTGTGAAAGTGATCACAGATCACGCAGCGTTAACAAAGTTAACCAATGGTAGAATTTGTCAAGTAGGATGATCCGATGGGCCTTGAAATTGTCCGAGTTTAACATAGAATGGGAGCACAGGCCTGGTGTTCAAAACGTGGTCGCAGATCTTTTATCGAGAAATCTAGTAGACAGTGTCGAGGGGTCACAAATTTCGTGCGCAGCTCTTAGAGCCCTCACAATAAATTCACGTGAACAATTCATTAAGGAAGAAAGGGAAGATCCTGAATTAGGACATATTTATCGCTATTTAGAAAACCCAGCTGACGGTTCTGTTAATGCGACGGTATGCGAGAGTTGGTCCCAGGACTTCAAGTTAATAAATGGTCTCCTCTTTTATATATATATATACGCGAAATATTTTTCTACTCTGGGAGAGCTAAGAGTTTATGTTAGACATTTAAAAAGTCGGATCCAAATTTTTATGATCTCCTTGTGTTGTTTTTCCAATCCCGTTCCATGATCTCAATGAAAGTAAGCACACCGATTCGAACCCGATCTTTTTGAGTTTTCTTGATTTGAGGTTGGCAGCAACTGCCATGCAAATCGAGCTAGTATTTAAACTCGGCTCATGTTAGTTTTTAAGAAAAGGAAGGAGAAACGGAAATATAAGAAGTATGTGAGTGGTTTAACTCTTAGAGGGAGAGAACAACTGGTTGGCAATGCAACTGCAGGTTGCATCACCATTTTAGATTAGAAATTAATTTTATAATATTAGAAGACGGTTCGAATCGGATGTCACTGGTAATGTTGCTTTTTGAACTTATTGTTTTTATCGCTCCAGTAACGAGCAGAGTGACTTTATGATTGATTATTAAAGGCCAATTTTAAGAAACTGTTTTTCGTCTTCATGCCTCCACGACACATAAATTTCACTGCTAGCTTTGCAAAATTTAAATTAGCTTACCAATAAGTGTAACAAATTTGGTTATGGGCCCAGTCCATGTACTGTGTCGAGGCAGGCTAAGCAGTTGAACCAGGCCATGAACTTTGTCTATTTAAATACTGTTCCAGTCTAGAACTTTTTTTATGAACTCTGTTGCTAGTACGCTAAATCGAGTAGCAGGTATGGAGTTTAACAACCAGATATCAGTGTTGACTCCAAATAACTGGAACACGTGGAAGCATGATATGCAAGTACTCTTAATGCATTATGGTTGCTGGCAGATTATAATACAGACCAAGCCAGAGCAACCTGATGAAGAGGCAACATACAAGGAAAAATTAGATCTACAACTTCGTAAGGATAGATGTTATACGTTGATCTATACTAACATCAGTTCAGATTTGAAAAATCTGATAACGGAAACAACTGACGGAGTAGCAGCATGGAAGATATTAAAAGATCACTTCGAACCAGTCACAAAAGCAAGAGTAATTCAACTATTAGATCAATTTTTTTTGGAACAAAATACCAACCAGGGGAAGATGTTGGAATCTTCATATCTCGTGTAAAGACAGCGGCAACCAGACTACAAGAAGCGGGTCATAAATTGGACGACCTGTACATAGGATTTCAATTAATAAGGTGGCTTCCTCAGGAATTCCAGTCTACCGTGCAACAAATCTAAAGATGGAAAGAAGAGGACTTCAGAGTTGTCAAAATTGAAGCAGAGCTGATATTAGAAGCCAATCGTCTTCAGTTGATGAAACAAGATTTGGAGAAAGCGGAGAATGCTTACTTGAGCAGTTTCACTTCGAAGAAGTCGAAGACGTTACCTGGTGCTACGGCTGCAGCTGATGGAGATCCAAATGGCAAGAATGATTACCAAAAGAAAGGTGGTAAGGTATTTAACTGTAAAACTATTACAAATGTTAAACAATCTATTAAGACTATAGGTCCATGTTATGTATGTAATAAGTACGAGCATCTTAAAGTAAACTGTAAAGAGAAAAGTCTCTACCAAAATCTCCTTCAACTGTAAATGAAAACTTTTAACACAGAGTTTGATAAAGGTCTTTGGGTAATAGATACGGCTGCCACGAGTCATTTTTGTAATGACAAGAGTTTATTTTTAGATCTTAAGCCGATAACTAACATGAAAATGTCGTTAGCAACGGAGGATAAAAGTTGTCCCGTAGAAGGAATCGGTACACTTAGATTTCGGGTAAAATATAAGGGGAGTTTTCATGAAATAACTTTGACTGATGTTTTATTTAATCCTAAGTTGAGGAGAAATTTATTATCCGGTTCCAGATTAGAAAGTAAAGGTGCGCATTTTGTGTAAGGTACTAAAGGTAAAATTAATGTTTTTAATAAAGACTGGATAAAATTGTTCTCGGCGACACGCCATGAAAATTTGTATTTTTTTAAGCCGGATCATTATGTTATACCAAAGAGTAAAAAGAAATTAGTTTTTAGTGATATAACCGCTAAAACAAAAAAGGATCAATAGAAATATGGCATCAACGCTTTTGTCATGTTAATAACGATTACTTGGTAAAAACTAGTAAAAATGATAGTGTAAAAGGTCTCCCACGCTTAACTGATAATGGTAAGACTCATTGTATACCGTGTAAATTAGCAAAGTCCAAGAGTTTCATTCAAAAAGACAGGGGCCGTAAGATCAAAACGTCCATTGGAATTGTTGCATATGGACCTCTGTGGTCCAATGCCAACTGAAAGCCAAGGCGGTAATAAATATTTCTTGAGTATAATTGACGATTATTCAAGAAAGGTGACTGTATTTCCCATCCGAAATAAATCTGACGTATTTCGTACGTTTATAAGATTTCAGAAACGAGCAGAACGTTTTCGAAGTAAAAGGTAATAGCAGTTAGAACTGATGGCGGACTAGAATTTTTTGTAATAAGGATATGGATAACTTCTTGACAGAACTGGGTATAAAGCATGAGGTAACAAATTCATATACGCCAGAAATGAATGGGGTCGCGGAGCATTCAATTTAACCGCTCTAGATGGCATCAAAACATTGCTTAAGTCTAGTGAAGTTCCCCATAAATTTTGGGGAGAAGCATTACTTTGTTTCACTTATGCGTGGAATCGAATTTGTCACAAAGACAGTAACAAAACGCCTTTCGAAAAATATTCAGGTAGAAAACCATCGGTATTGCATCTAAAACCTTTTGGATGTTTGGCATATGCTGGTGTGCCAAAACAAATTAGAAAAAAATTCGATATGCGTGCGAAAATGGGAATTATGATGGGATACGCACAACGTACTAAGGGTTATAGAATATGGTTGATAAATGAAAATAAATTAGTCGAGACTATTAATGTAAGATTCGATGAAAATAAGAGGGGAATTAATTTTAGACAAAAGTTAATAGTAACCTTAGATATAATTTAAACCTTCCTGATTATTATGATGATGAGGATGATTTTGATAGAGTAAAAGATTCATTAACGAGTCGTTTAGTTTCAAAGACAAGTACGGAAATGCCCTCAACATCTGAAAACCCAGATGTATCTTCCGATAATCATAGCTTGATCCCATGTACAGAGGTTAAGTGGATTCGAAATATAGGTAGGAAAGTAACTGGATCTAACGTATATTATAGTATAGAAGGGGAAGCAACCCGATTAAAATCTTTTAACGAAATAGAGAGATATTGTAAGAGGCATAATATTGAGTATGATCCTAGTTTATTTAATTTTAGAAAAGATAATACCGAATCCCAGGGATTTTCAGATTTGTCAGAGCAACAAGCTCTTATGGTTGAAGTAACTATTCCTAATTGTTACAAACAGGCGATAAGATCCAGAGACGCATCTAAATGGCATAATGCAATGGATAAAGAAATTAACGTAATGAAGGAACGTAAAGTTTGGGATTTAGTTGATCATCCGGATAATATAAAAATTTTAGAAAACCGTTGGGTTTATACCATTAAATATGATGAAAATAATAAAATTGTTAGATACAAGGCCCGCTTAGTTGCGCGAGGTAACACACAATTACGAGGTGAGTCATTTGACGAGGTATTTCAAGAATACAAATTAGAACTTTCAAAAAGTTAAATCATTAAAACTAAGATGTTATTCAGACACAGATTTTGCTACAAATAGGGATGATCGAGTGTCGATGGGAGGGTTCATAACTTTTATAGACGAAACTCCAATTTCATGGCGAACCTTCAAGCAAAAATCCGTTAGTCTGTCGACCATGGAAGCTGAGTATGTTAGTTTAACAGAAGCAGCTAAGGAATTCATTTGGCTAAAGAATGTAATTAATAATAGTTTAAATTTGGATTTAAGTGAAAATGTAATGTTTTGTGATAATCAAGCTGCTATAAGTTTTTCAAAGTCACCGGTAGAAAATTGTAGAACAAAACATACCGATGTTCGTTATCATTTTCTAAGGAATTTGATATACGACAAGGTTTTCCAAATTAAATATATAGGTACCAAAAATAATTTGGCGGACATTTTTACCAAACCCATGGTAAAGGAAAAATTGTTAGAATTTTGTTGAAAATTATTTCTTTTAGAGAATAAGACTTTGTTTCTTTAAGATTACAATATTAGTTTGTTTATTACAATAAAGATTGTGAATAAAATGTATTTTTTGTGTTAAATTGTATAACATGTGATTATAGATTAAAATTAATTTACTGATTTGTAAGAGATAATGGTGCGAGATTGGAAAAAGGGGGCCGATTGTTAGACATTTAAAAAGTCGGATCCAAATTTTTATGATCTCCTTGTGTTGTTTTTCCAATCCCGTTCCATGATCTCAATGAAAGTAAGCACACCGATTCGAACCCGATCTTTTTGAGTTTCGTGATTTGAGGTTGGCAGCAACTGCCATGCAAATCGAGCTAGTATTTAAACTCGGCTCATGTTAGTTTTTAAGAAAAGGAAGGAGAAACGGAAATATAAGAAGTATGTGAGTGGTTTAACTCTTAGAGGGAGAGAACAACTGGTTGGCAATGCAACTGCAGGTTGCATCACCATTTTAGATTAGAAATTAAATTTATAATATTAGAAGATGGTTTCGAATCGGATGTCACTGGTAATGTTGCTTTTTGAACTTATTGTTTTTATCGCTCCAGTAACGAGCAGAGTGACTTTATGATTGATTATTAAAGGCCAATTTTAAGAAACTGTTTTTCGTCTTCATGCCTCCTCGACACATAAATTTCACTGCTAGCTTTGCAAAATTTAAATTAGCTTACCAATAAGTGTAACAGTTTATATTCCTGGTTCTCTTAGAAAAGATATAATGAAAGAATTTCGTGATCTTCCACTTGCAGGACATCTCGGAAAGAGGAAGACATACCTTAAACTTCGTGACACGTGCTATTTTCCATTTATGAGAAAATATATGTTTGAATATGTTTCAACCTGTGACCGGTGTCAAAAGTTTAATTATAAAAACGCGCTACCAGCTGGTCGTTTAATGCCTATAGTTTCAAAATATTCAAATGAAATTGTAACGCTAGACTTATTAGGCCCCTACCCCGCATCCCGACCCGAGAGATATAAATTCATATTAGTTATATCTGACCACTTCACTAAATGGTGTGAGCTGATTCCTCTTCGTAAAGCTTCCGCCCAGGCAATAGCTAATGCTTTTTTTGATAACTATATAGCGCGTTACGGAGCTCCGATTTCTTTAATAAGTGATAACGGCCCCCAATTTATTTCTGACGTGTTTGAACATCTCAGTCACAGGTTGGACATCAAACATATGAAAACGGTAACGTACCGACCGCAGGCTAATCTCACGGAGAGAGTGAATAGAAATTTAGTTCAAATGATAGCTTCTTTTGTTGAAGAAAATCATGAAAACTGGGACCAATTTCTACACGAGTTCGCTTTCGCACTACGCACGGCGGTAAATGAGACAACAAATAAGACTCCGGCTAAGTTGTTTTTAGGGAGGAAAATCGTAACTCCGTTTAGCAAGCTCATAAATGTTACAGAGGATACGAAATATGTTGGTAGGAACATCGAAAGATTATTCGATGAGGCAAGACGAAATATGCGAAAAAAGCATAAGTCTTGGGAAAAATATTACAATCGCAGAAGGAGGGATGTTCACATCAAAGTGAACGATTTAGTTTTACTTCAAACACATTTCTTAAGTACTGCGGGTAGAAAACAGGTTGGAAAATTTATGTCTAAGTTTGAAGGTCCCTATAGAGTTTTGGAAATAAAAGGCAATAATTTAATTATTTGGAAAAGCGGAAGAAATATGACGGTTAATATTGATCAGGTTCGAGTGTACCGACCTCGTCAGATAGACATGATTAGTTCGGATAGTCCGGTAGGAACTCTGTATGACGAGCAAGAAGTTAGTCATGGGTCGAATAGATCGAATCAAGGGCAGTTTAAAGAGCATAGGAAAACCTCTAGTCAGGAAAGTGAGAGGTGTAGATCACGGCAGGGTAACACCGCACGGGAGATCCCCAGAAACAAACGCAAACTAAGTGGGTATGAGTCGAAGGACCAAGTTTTAAAACGGTCCAAGACGTGCAGGAAGAGATCACTACAAGGGTCTGAGCACCAGGACCGGAAAAGACGTGCTCCTGAGCAAAGACAAGAAGTCAAGAGGTCGATCCCATCCTCGATCTCGTCCAGGACTTACAAATTTAAGAGACCTAATAACTCTTCACCAGGAGTGGAGTCCATTGCAGGTCCATCAAGGTTACCTGATCGCAGAAGGAGTGCTTCGACTACAGTCGGATCCCGGACGGAAGGTAGTGGACGTGATAACCAAACCCGCCAGACCAGAGCAACAACGAGAAGACGCAACAAACAAGCGGAGAGACCAGTCCGGTCGAATCAAGCCGCTACAAGGAGACCTTGCCCATACTATCTACGCAGCCGAGTAAAGAAAAGCGACGGAATTCCTGAGGAGCAGAGGAACATCGAAATCAACGGCATTCCTCACAACAGAATAAGGAGAAGAAGCCTCAGTATGGAAGCGTTGGATGGAGATCCGGTACATAGGAATATTTAACAGACAAAAACCAGGTTGTATTGTTTCTTTATCTTCGCGGTAAGAACAAGTGAAGAATTTTTAGAATTGAAGCAAGTCACGGGCGGACTTTAAAATTAAGAAGACTGGCAAAAGTGGACACTGCATTGTGTGTGTTTTTTTCTGCAACAGAAAAAAACAGCTTTTGTGATAATTTTTTGTGTTCTCTGGAGAAAACATCTGTAAAATTTGCATTTGTTTACTTCGATGTATGACTTCGCTAAGATGCGACAATTCATTTGGTTGTTTGTGTTATTTGTTTATTGTGAAATGATTATTATTGTATGATGTGTATATATATGTGTATCTTTGTTTCAAATCTGGTGACTTGGAGCGCGGCGAAGTTAGATAGGATTAACCATTAACACTAACTAGCGCATAAAGTTTTTCGATTGGGAAGGCAAAGGAACCAGATATTTATTTCATGTATAAAGTGTATAAATTCATGTCTGCATTTACCTACCACTCAAATGGAAATTAATCTTTCAGAGGAGCTGACCCTGAAGTCATCGATATTCCAGTGCCAAAGAAGATTCAACTTGTTTATGTATGGTGATTAAGTAAACTGTATGGGGCTGGTTTTTTACCACCACTTGGGTGGTTTTTCCCACGCCTCCGTAGCCGAATGGATAGAGTGCAGGGATTAATTTAAACTTGTGAAGTGTTATGAGGTTAAAAGATTAATTATGAATCGTAATTTTATTTGTCCTTTTTCCTTAAGGGAAGAGTTTCAGTAATATCCAATTAGCAGTTAAAGTCGTCGGAACTATAAGATAAAGATAGGAATTACGTAATTTATTTTCAGGACGTATGAGACCTTCGAATAAATCCCGTTTCCTTTTTGGAGGGGGTGGTGACAAACCTTTCCGGAACTTTATCACTAACCTTCTGAGACGTCTTTTTTAGGGAAATTTAATTCCCTACCTATTTCCAATCAGCTCCTAAGAGAGGACAGGATTCCTTGTTATGCAGATTAGATAAAGTATTTAAGTCAAACGGAATAGTAAAGTTAGAGCAGTAGGAGAGAGAGATTGAAGCAGAAAGTGATAATAGTGAAGTTAAATTTATAATTGAAGATTTCTTGTTGGATAATTTAATCTCATGAAGACTTGAGATTCAGTGTGGTAAATATTAATTTATATTTGAAGTCTCACTAAAGATTTATATTAGGAGCGAGATTAAAGTTAAATGTTGAATAAGAACATTATAGAATATAATTCTGGGATCTCTTATCGTGGTAATCTCTGCGTGATCGATATTCTAATTGTTAATTAATTGAATCATTAAATATTTAAGTTAATTTAAAGGAAATACCCTTGTTTAAACCTCATATAGCTATTTCTTTATATATTTGTTATTAAAAGTCTTTGATTCTATTTGGGAAAGATTACCAAATAAAGAAAGTTATTTATAAAAATGGCTACTGGTTCTTATATGACTCCTACTTATTCTCGTTCTCAAAGTGAGGTCCAAGGGGACCTTCACAAACTGTCCTGTGAGTTTGAGAAATAAACCAACAAAAGACCAAATAAGTGTCATCACTTATATGTTTGGGACGTTACAGACTTATATATATGGAGGTTCCACCGAGATAATTGACAAGAGAGAAAGGTATGTGTTATCCACGTTATTCATTTCCAGGCCAGAAAATATAAAATATAATTTAGTTACCTATAGTTTATGTGAATTCGGGAAATCATTCCCATAGGCCCATCAGTGCATAATATTTTTAAACACTCAGAGTGTTGTTGAATATAACGAGAAATTTTCGTTTTTTGTGTGCGTGTGTGTGTGTTTTAATGTAAAGTGTTACATTTTATCATGTCATTTTAATTTATAAAGCTTTTAACAAAAAAAAGCTTATGTAGATGCAGTGCGTCTATTAACCGAAATTGATGCTAGTGTGAAAGAAAACCCACTACATATCTCGCAGTGCGAGGTGAAAATAACGCATTTTAATTTGTGTTTCATATCCCAATATTACTAAAGGTTTTTATACTTGTTGTGTTCTCACTGTCAATCAATTAAAAATGAACAAGTTTTATTTTTATTCTTCATCTGCTTAATTTTGTAAAACTTAAGAGGGTTATTTATATATCTCTGATATTTTTTTTATTTGTAATATTCATTAATACCTTATTGAATTCTTGTTGTTAGTTTGAGTATTTTTGTTGTGTGTATTCTGTAAATTATTAATTGCTTAAAGATTAAATTTTTCTGGAAAAATATGTCGTTTTGGGGAAAGGGAAGAAAAAAGGATTTAGTCCTTGTCGTGACAGAGTTGGGGGAAGCAGTTTCAGAAGACATGAAAGTGATAGAATTAAAACAAATAATCGTGGGAAGTAAAAATTTTGAGGAGGAATTCGTAAAAAATTTGCTAGAATCTGTTGTGAATGAAAGGATGGAGAGTGAAAACTTGGAGAGGCAAACATTAGCGAGTGAAGTCCAGTTAGAAAAGGAGACATGGGAGAGAGAATTTCAGCTAGAATGCCTTAGAGTAAAGCGGGACACCGTTGTTACAAAATCTATAGGTGAAACAGCATTTAATCAAATTTTTCAGAAACTAATGCACAAATTTAATTTAAAAAATGATGATATAAGTCTGTTCTTAGAACTTTTCGAGAGGCAAGCTAAAGTTCTACAATTGCCCAAGGATCAGTGGGTGACATATCTCATTAGCGTCCTTCCGGTTGAAAAATATAATCTAGGGAGCCTGAGAGCAGGCGAGTTATTATTAAAGTGTTGCTTAAAAGGTTTAAATTAAGCGTGGAGAAGTTTTCGACTACTTCTACTTAAGACAAAAAATTCAATGGTACGATTTTACCACGAACTTAAGATGGGTGGCTAAATGGATTAAAAATAAGTTTTGAACAGTTAAGGTATCCGACTACGTTGAAAACGTCATTTCGGTCAAAAATCACATTTTCTTTTTATTTGATATTTTTAAAAAATTCAAACAATTATCTTTCTAAATCTGCCTTTGTTTTGTCTGTGCGATAATTAGTACAGTGTTTAAAATATTAAATTGAAACCGAGAAATCGAAACCGGAAGTTGGGCTTTTTTACCATAATTTTTTGCAATTTCAACCCATTATACTTTTTTAAAAACAATTTCTGGCATTTTTTTAATCTATTTTATTGAAATTTCAATCTTTTTAATTGGACTTTTGCGATTGGCAACATCTGTTTCTTCTGACCTCATATGTTTTTGTGTTGATTTGAATCTTTCAAAATTTCTTCAAAAAACCTGATTTCTTTTTTGCTTTAATTGCACAATTTTTAATTGTTTCTGAACATTCTGCTTTTGATATTATCAAAAATGAATCAAATTAACCTCTTTGAAAACGCAACTATGCTGGTGAAAAAAAAAACAGTGGAAGTGTTGACTTGTAATGTTCTTGACTTGAAGTGCTCAAATTTGTAATGAACGAAAACTGGGATAAGTAAAGGTATTTTTTACAGAACAAAGAATGTTTTAGTGGAACATTAAGAGTAATAGAATATTTTATTTAAATTGGGAAGTGTGTTTTTTCAAGTTTGTGTTTTCAATTGTTTTGAGAACAAATTACATGTTTTGACTGACTTCTAATGTGACTTGAAAAAATGCTCGATTAAATCGTCCTTTTTCAGCTACAAAAGCTAAAAAAGCAAAGTGTTATTAATTTGCAAACCCTTTTTTTAGAAGGTGAGGATTGAAAGATGATATTTGCAAAAAGCTAAACTGGCCTTGTATGACAAATTTGGAGCATTTAAACTTTGTGAATCTTGTCTGTGCTGCTACACCAACGGCTAAAGATGCCATGAACGACACTGCTTTTAAGCGAAAAGCATTTATAAAATGTTTCAAAATGAGTTGAAAATGTGGAATATCATTACGGCGTCCATCGCTAAATGTGGTTTCTATAAAGGATACATTGACACTGGGAAATAGATTTAGAAATGTTATCAAAGTTTTTTATTCTATATCCAGTCATACATGCGTGTTCCTGCAATCATCTGACAAAATCTTTATATGGTTTTACTACGAAATCTTAAAAATATGTATTTCTTTTGTGATGGTGATTCGGATACTTTTCTGTTAAAGATGTTACAAAATGTCATCATATGGTGCATAAGATACTTCTAATCAAAGATTGAGTAGTCAGGAAACTTGCGAAGAAAAACCTCACAAATTTAACTAACACCAATCACTTAAAGCTATGCTAAGTGCTACAATGATGATAGAAGTGCCCGATTTCTTGGTGTGACTATCAACGACTAAACAGAAAAAATTGTATGTATTTCTGCGAAACTTTAAAATATTGAAAGCAGAGATAAAGTTACAATAAAATTGCCTCCCAGGTAAGACACAAATAAAAATGTATCATTTAACGCCTGTTTCTGGCAAATCATTTTGAAAGAAACTTTTTATCGAGCTAAAACCATTTTCTTTGGTTATATCACCGTCATTATTTTTAAAAAGCTTTCATTGATGTGTTAGGTATTTTGAAAGCATTTGGCATAAATGCAGGGAATTATATACTGCGTGATGAGAGACATCTTTTCAGACTCGAAACAACATTTTTTGCCTTTTATAAAATCAACCAGAAAAAAAGGAGGCCCAAAGAAAGAAAAAAAATGAGAGTGGGAGTGTTACTTATAAAGGAGAGTTTTAGTAATATACTTGTCATATTTTGTTTTGAAATTGATTTTTATAAATTTAAATGCATTTTCTCAAAACCATTTTTTTGTAAATTTCAAACATGATATCTAAGGGATGACCTACAAGCTGAAATTGTATAGTTGTATTTCTTTCTGAAATAATTTGATTGATTTTTATGTTCGCAAGCTCGACGGCCATAACCATTCAAAGAAGTAATTTAACACTCTGTAGAATTTTTAGAAATGGTTTTTAAAAATGTATTGCAGCAATATTTTATGGAAAATATAAAATATTTTAAAAAATAGAGTGTTTGAAAAAATTCCAAAATTTGATGACTTTTATTAAAAAAAATAAAAATATTAGAAACTTAAAAAAGTCTCGAACAGTTAAGGGATCTCTAATGTTGGTTGATCAAATTAAAAGGCGCGCCCCAAATGACATTAAGGAACATTTCCTAGATGAATGGGCAACCATTACTTCGCCAAAACATTTGGTAGGGAAAATTGAGGAATTTGAAGATGCAAAAAAAACGATCGGAGGGAAATTGAAACTGGTAGATCATAAATTGAGAACAGCAGAGAGATAGACAAATAGGTGATAATCATTCCCATGGTAAAATTTTTAAAAGAAATAAAACTTTTCAGGGCACATATTTTAGAAATCATAACGATGCACGTGATTCAGGGAAAAACGCCGGAGTTGAATTTCGATAAGAGGAAAAGGCTCCAATGCTACGAATGTGGGTCTTTCAACCACTTACGTCCACAATGTCGTAACTTGAAAACTCAGAAAGTAGAGTTGTGACGAATAGGTGTGAAGTCAGAAGGGAGTCTTTTGGATCCTTATACATCAAAAGGAAAAGTAAACGGTTTTAGAATGTTATTCTGAGAGATACCGGAGCCACGGTAGATGTTATTTGCCAGAAATATGTAGATAGAGGCAGAATGAAGGGGGAGCATGTGTGGGTTCGACATCTCCTGGACGATCACATGACATACTTACCTGTTGCTGAGGTGGATATTGAATGCGATTCGAGTACAGAGAGAGTGACATCCAAGGCAGCGGTGATAGGGAATCACTTGGATCAGGGCCAGTATATCATGGGTAACCAAACTGCGGCTCTACTCCAAGGAATTGAGGAAAATTGTCCCTCGTATGTCGGAAAGGTAAATACTGTAGTTACTCGCTCGCAGACGTGACAAAGTAAGGAAAATGAGATTTTTGATGAGTCAGTCCAAAATGATGAGCAGACTGAGTTGAATTTGGAAGAGGGTACAGATAACTTAGAAACCGGAGAGATATTGCCTCCTGTTGACTGTTGCAGCCCCATAAATCCCGTGAATCAAATAAATTCGAGTACTTTATTTGCTAAACAGCAAAACATTGAAGAACTTGCCCCTATAAATTCGGATGTATCCAGTAAAACTGATGTAGATGCTTACGAGCCTATGCCTGCGTCTACGGAAGGCAATAATTAATTTTTACAATTAGGTGCTTTGCTTCTAAATATCCTGACGTCATTCCGGTGTCGGATAAAACATCAAAATCTGTAATACAGGCAATTTTGCAGGTATTTCGTTGGATGGATTTTCCAAGAGAAATACACTCGGATAAAGGGAAATCAATCATGAGTCATTTAACCATTGAATTCTTTAAGAAAGTTAACATAAAAATTTCCAAAAGTTTAGTTTTCCCACCTCAGGCAAATACAGTAGAACGTTGTCATCGATCAATAAAACAAATTTTAAAAGCATCATGTATTGCGGCTGCATGTTCGGGGTAAAACTCAAAGGATATATATACAAGCAGGCTGAATTTTCCATTCGGACAGGTCATAATTCTCTGGCATCTTTAAAAAATAATGCTGGACGTAATGTACGTGCACGGTTATTTTTCGTGGTTTTATCCTTGTAATAATTTAATATCCCTGT
This sequence comes from Trichonephila clavipes, assembly GCA_019973935.1. NCBI lineage: Eukaryota > Metazoa > Arthropoda > Arachnida > Araneae > Nephilidae > Trichonephila > Trichonephila clavipes. The sequence goes on along the minus strand of BMAU01001906.1, from coordinate 77,276 downwards.
TGTACACATTAAGGGGAAAGAAAACTTGAATGGATTGCTTAAGTAGGAACTCCCTACATTCAGACTAGATAGGTCAATCTATGTGCACTATGTATAGCCATATTGTCATTGTTTGTTTTAAAATCATTTTATAATGTGTAATATTTATGTGGTAAAATCCTAGGAGAGCCCACACCCTTGGCGATAAACTGAAAAAAGCGCCAAGCTAGAACAAGATGACGCCAAGTGAACCCGACAATGGCGGCAAGGAAATATAGCGAGATAAGGTGGATGCATAATGAAAGTATATGTAAACAATACAGAAATTAAACATTTAAGATAAAAAATATAAAAACAGCACTTACTTCTATACTGCTGATCTTTTCCGAGTGGAGGGTACAGCGTAACAACAGATTTTAAAAAAGCCTTAAAGATCTCATCGTTAAGTGAATGGTCGTGTGAGCGCCGCCATATTTATTCTGCGAGGTAATGGTCGAACATACATTCGGCGTGGCTGGTATGATTTCGAAGAAAGCATTTTCTTGCCGACCATGTTACATCATGCCGATCATTACATTTAGGACATTCATAACTTGAAGCAATCATATCCTTCCTTCATACACCATTCAATCAATTCTTTCTTACCTTTCGCATTCAACAAAGTAAAAAATTCTAAAGTATATTCCCTTACACATGCAGCCAGCCCGGAGGCCAACAACAAAATTAAATGCGAAATGCGCGCCCACAAAATACGAAAATACTAGAAATAGTTATAGTTGTCATATGTAGTGTTTAAAAGTAGGGTTACCAAGATGGCGCAATTATCGCCAACCAAAGTAATTGGCGCCAAGGGTGTGGGCTTTCCTAGGAGTGAACCATGTATGTGTGTGTATTCTTTTCTTAGTTCATGTATAAACAATTAATTAGTAGTTTTATATATATTTGTGTTTTTGCTGTATATATTACTTTTATTGTGTACATAAGTTTTTTTATGGCCTGGTCATGAGTGGAGAGCGCTTCCAAAATAGCGTTGTTAAAAATGATTTTATTGATGTTGAATATTTTTATAATAATATATATATATATATATATATATATATATATATATATAACGTAGAATAACTGAACTAGACAAAGAACTTCTGTTTCTCCTGTGTCCGGAAAAAGCAAAAATCTGGAGGGCGGAGGAGTTGTATCGAACTCGATACCACTTCTAAAACTCAATGTGGTAATGTGGACTGATCAGAAGGACTGCGAGTGCGTGAGCACCAAACCATAAGTAGTCGGCCTTCACTTCTCGATGAGAACAGTTGGAATCTGTGAGCTCCACCCGTAAGCGCAGTGTGGATATCTGCAGTCGGCTTTTACCTCTCGACGAGAGCGGTTGGGATCTGTGAGCTCCACCCGTGAGCGCAGTGTGGATATCTGTAGTCGGCGTTTACCTCTCGACGAGAGTGGTTGTTATCTGTGAGCTCCACCCGTGAGCGCAGTGTGGATATCTGCAGTCGGCGTTCACCTCTCGACGAGAGTGGTTGGGATCTGTGAGCTCCACCCGTGAGCGCAGTGTGGATATCTGCAGTCGGCTTTTACCTCTCGACGAGAGCGGTTGGGATCTGTGAGCTCCACCCGTGAGCGCAGTGTGGATATCTGCTGTCGGCTTTTACCTCTCGACGAGAGCGGTTGGGATCTGTGAGCTCCACCCGTGAGCGCAGTGTGGATATCTGCAGTCGGCTTTTACCTCTCGACGAGAGTGGTTGGGGATCTGTGAGCTCCACCCGTGAGCGCAGTGTGGATATCTGCAGTCGGCTTTTACCTCTCGACGAGAGCGGTTGGGATATGTGAGCTCCATCCGTGAGCGCAGTGTGGATATCTGCAGTCGGCTTTTTTACCTCCCACGAGAGCGGTTGGGATCTGTGAATATCTGCAGTCGGCTTTTACCTCTCCACGAGAGCAGTTGGGATCTGTGAGCTCCACCCGTGAGCGCAGTGTAGATATCTGCAGTCGGCTTTTACCTCTCCACGAGAGCGGTTGGGTTCTGTGAGCTCCACCCGTGAGCGCAGTGTGGATATTTGCAGTTGGCTTTTACCTCTCGACGAGAAACTGTATTTGGCTCCATCAGCGAGTGTAAAGAATGAACTCTCTAAAAATGTCAATAATTGGATCGCCAATGATTTCTACAAAAGTGTTAATATTGTACAAATTTTTGTATGTCTGTGGACTGTCCTGTGAGTTTGAGAACTAAACCTACAAAAGACCAAATAAGTGTCATCACTTAGATGCTTGGGACGTTACAATATGCGGCTCAGCAGAGCAAAAGGTTGAGCACTCCTCTTTAAATACGATTCTATTTTTGGCGATGTGTATAGGCTGTCATCATGTTCCAGAAAATAAGATGCAATATGTTTTTGGTAGCTATCGTCCTAAGGGATGATAGTTCAAACGTTTTTCCCCCTTCAAATGAAAATATTAAAAAAATTGACGCTTTTTTGACGCAAAAGCAACAATCTTTACTATAAACCGTAGAAATTCATGACATAAGTATTAAATTTTGTATAAATTACTTTTAAGCAAAAAAAATTAAGAAATATGATAAATGTAATATTTTCCTTTCTCTAATTTTTAAATTGGAACATATTGCAAAATGTAGTGGCTGCGTAGAAAATAAATTATAGATATCCGCTAAATATAGAATAAGAACTCAGATGGACAATTTCTAATAATAAGCATTCTTTTGAAAATCTTTGCTTTGCAAGACAAGCCCATTGCACTCGCTAATACTTATTAAACTTGTTCTTAATTTAGTATTAATTAATTAGTTATAAAATACTCTGTGCAACACTGACACATTAAAAGTATACGGAAGTACCCGCTCTTTGCACGAGTTCATTTATAAAAAAAATAAAGCATTATTGATATAATCGCTAAATTGTGTAAGGAGAGTAAAGCCAAGTGCACGACCATGTTTACAAAAATGTAAAAGGATTATTTTAAAGGATTGCTCAAATTATAATTAGTTTTAAGCGAACTGTAATTTTAAGCTTCACAGCATTGAGGTTGAATAATGAACTATAATGTAAAATTCCGATAAAGAATAATTGTATTATTTTTAATATTTAAAGCGAAAAGACTCAACATGTTTTAAGCCTGGAGCAGGCACGTACTCGATACTAATGCTCGAGAGGGGCTATTGAGTCACCCCAATCCATTTTTTATAATTATTTTTATTGTACACAATAAAAATCGTAATTCAAGTGAATAAATTAAGATAAAATATACTCACCTACTTTCAAGGACACAGAAAATATTTCAGAAAAAAAGTTATCACACCGGGAATTCAGTGAAAACAAGTACCTTAAGATTGTAAAAAAACGTTTTTCACTCTGAAAAAAGAGGGAAATATGTGACTAATATATTTTAGTTCACGTTAAGACTGTCAAACAGAAGGATAGTGTCAGCGCCATTGGTAACAATTAAACAGTTTTGCCAGAATTACCGATTTCATGCACTCGGTGCTCGGCGTGACCGCTCCTGGATTAAAAGTGTATTTATTACAATATGGATGTTCTAAAAAAATTAAATAAAACATTTTTCATTATAATTTATATGTTTGGAAATACTCATAAAAATAAATCTTTCCCAAGTAATCCTTCAATGTGCCCTCTGTGCTTTTCCAAAAATCCTAAAAATGTTTTACAAAGAAAAAGCGCAGCAGAAATAATTTATTTACGACTTCCCTAAATGAAATAACAAATACATAAGAGCAGGGACATAATTAACCGTACAAGTAAGTTCGAAGGTCAAACCGCAGCAAATACATTCTGCTGCCTACAGCTGATGGCAATAATATAACAGTGATGAATATTTTACCTTCCTGTTTGTTTTTTTATTATGGGTCTGGGTTTTGTTTATCATCATTTTAGGTTTTAAAAGAAAACGTAATAAAAAATATCTCATCATGGGATTACTGCAAATCAAATAAAAGGTTTTTTATTTGGTTGGTTTCAAAGATAGCTAAAATGAGGTTTTGAAGAAGCTTTTATTTTTGATGACGTAATATCGCAGATGATATACATAAATTATATCAGTGTAAATGTGTATTTTTTTATTATGTCAGAAAGTATTTTGTTTTACTTCATTAAAATAAATAATTTTTTTTTAATATTTTATTTTCAATATGCTCGCGCCCCCCTTGTAGGTTTATCGCGCCCCCCGGGGGCGCCCCTCAGTTTGAGAAACACTGCTGTATTTTTATCCTTGGTTAAATAGAATTGAAGTATTATAATAAAAAAATAACAAAAATAGCCAAATTTTGGAATCAGTACATGGAAAAGCTTTGACCGGAATAAAGTTTCCTTTTGAATAGTATGGTTTTATCAGTAATCTAATCACAAAATCGTTGTACTAATGCAATAACACCGGGCAAATCCAATGTCTTGCATTGATATAAACATTCCTCATATAATAACCGTTTAATATAATAATGCATCATTAGACTGGTAAATTTTAAAAGGGTATTTATTAAAATAAACAGCGCGAATGCTGCTTTAAAAATTACTTAGGACAACATTTTCCAGGAAGATATCCTTCTTTGCCAAAATGATGATGATTCAAGAAAAATCCCATTATGTGCTTTGATTTCGCGAAACGATGTCACACTTTTTTAGACTCATAGAAATACACTTCTGGAATTCCACACATAGAAATCGGCCTTTAATAATCAGATACATTTATATTATTTTTTTCGCATTTTTAGCTAGTAGAAAGGCTAATTTTTTTATTTATTTATTTTATAATTTCTTTGGGAAAAAAATTAAGATTTAACAATTGCATTTATAAAGCTGATGTGAAATAAAAGTGGATGAGATTTTTTGACAAATTTTATAGGTCATTTCTTCTTCCTTTTGAGAATTTTTACATGAAATGTATTCTTAATGTAATTACAAGAAGCATAAAAGCTGTCTAAAAGAATTATACTGATTTTTAAAATATCAATAAAGTAAAAATATTGCTTCCAACTTCACCAAGTTAAGGGATTGGGATGCTCAATGTATTGTTTGATACGAATCAGATGAGAGTTCTTGAAGTTTTTGGTATGCCCATTGTAACTTTTACTCGAAGGTACTTAAATAAGAGATTTGACAATTTTTTTAAAATAAAATTAATGTTTTTTTCTGATTAGAGCAGTCTTTGAAGGGTTGACTCTTAAGGAACATATAGTATGTAAAACAACGTACAATACACAAAATAATTTGATTGATCGTTGGCAAGTTCAGGTACATTTACCTAAGAGAGCAGCTATTGCAAATGAAAAAGCTTTAATCTAACAAAATATAAAAAAGAATAAATGTTTCATTAAAAAATTGATTCTAAAATGCAATATTGTTGATAGCAGGCAGTGATTGTAACATATTCAAATTTGAGAAAATGAAAATAAATAAATTATTTAGCTACATACAACAAAAATTGCCTTGGTGTTGAATAATCAACTGCTCTCTGCTGAAATAATTTTAGTTCCTTTATTAGCCTTGAATGGTGAAGTGCGAAAATCTTTATATTTACAATGAGAGCAGCAGATTGATTATTAACTTCAAAAGTGTTTAGGACAAATGTTTTGAGGGGTTTTTTTTCAGTATAAATTTCAGTCCCTGAAAATTTAAATTTTTCTACAAAGAAAAAACTAAAAAATCTGGTGTTTTTTAGAATTTTTTTTTTGTATTTCTTTAGAAATCTTTATAAGAATCAGTGACGGACTTATTTTAAATGCGTGATAAATACATATATATTATATATTGAAAGTTATGCATTAGAAGAGGTTACTTGAGTGTGCAGAATCTGTTCAAGATAACTGAATGGCCATATTTTTTGGTACTGAGTATTAAACAAGTAAAATAAGAAAGCCAAGAAATGTGAAATTTTAATTTTATATACAGTGTAATAAATTTCTATCATCAAAATATTTCTTTAAATTGCATTAGATGTTGCATTTTTCTTTTCCGTTTTCTCTCAAATGTATATTTCATTGAACATCCCTTATAAAGAATGGCTGTAAGGAAAGAGTTTAATTATGCAAAATTTTTTGAAAATTTGTTTTCTCTGTTCAGGGACCATATGCTATTTAAATTAACTATTACTTTTGATGCAGAGAATTGGAAAATCTAATGCTTAACGTAAATAAAATAAAATTTTGGATTATCTTAAAATTAAAAAAGAAATTGAAACAAATACATATTACCATGAAAACCTTTAAGAGAACAGCACAATGATTCTCCACTATTTTCAGAATTATATGCTACATAAATATCTTCAACATAGCCAGTGATATCCAACTTTGTTATTTTTCGCTCGTTTTCGTGTAGAAATCTCTGTTTCTGTTTAGTTAACAGAGTATTGCATGTAACAAATAGTATTTTATTTACTTGCTTACAAAGTTTTGTTTGTGTTGCCCTCGTATAAGAGGGTAATTAATTATCTTTTGGTGTAGCGCTTAAGAGACAAGAATGCCTGTATTCTATTTTTCAGTATATTGTGGGTTTTTTTTTAATTTAATTACACAGGCTTTCGAAGAAAAATTTGCAGGAGAAGTAATGGTTCAACTTTATGTATTTTTCGGTGCTAATTTCAAAATAAAATAATAAAAATTTTCATTTTAATTGCATTTTTATTTTGAGAATGTTCTAACATTTCTTTCAACGTTGAATTTTTTCTCTCTGTGGCTGACATTCACTTTACCGTAGGTATAGAATAATACACATCATGTGACTTCTTTCTGTCACAGCCTCTGTCAATAGCTCGCGTCACACTTTCAAGCTCCCGATTGAACTAGATAATCTGACTAGCGATCTGGGCATTTCGAAAAAGGTAGTTAAATTTTGGGACTTCAGATTGAAGAAAAAATCATATTGACGAAAGGAATCTCTTTTTATTGGTACAGGGATCAAGAAAAGGAATCTGTTAAGTGTATTTTGTGGAAAGCGAGAATCTGATTTAGTTTTCAGATGTTTCCGGATTGATGAGTAATTTTAATGTCAACTGCGATAAAAATAGAGATTATATATATTCATAGAGTCATCGAAATGTAGTCTTAAGGTTGTTTCTATTAATCACGTAAACTGTTATGCATCCGTATTAGTTGGACATTTGGTGTATTGGTGTAAACACTATATGAAAATCTGACAATCCGCCTCAACAAAATAAAATTTGCCTACCACTGTCAGACGATTTCAGGTGATTCGAAAGTTATATCCATGATATTGGGACAGAAAGTCAAATATAGAAAAAATCCGATGTTTCATTCTTAAATGGGGTAGCACAGGGATATTACTCCCAACTGGGTCAAAACAGAATGGCCCAGGCCACTAAAAATATGATTCTGAAAAACTTAGTTGAGCTGAAGAAAGTGCTTTGTTAACCCTCTTCACATAAAATTAGGCATAGTGAAGTAATTTGTTAATGCTATATTCCAGAAGTTGGTGAATGTTTCAAATACTTGCGTACAAAAACTTTTCAAGTTTATTGGAAGCCAAGAGTAGAAATGGGGTTCTTTGTGAGTCCAGATATCCGGAAATTTATGAAGGATTAAAAATTCCACGACAACAAATTGACACATAAACTGAGATGGGATAAAAGCATTCTCCACAACTACTGTTCGATGTTAATATGATATAGGCGACAGATCAAATATAAAAGAAACACGTCAAAAGAAGTTTCATAGGTAAAAAAAGAGTACTCATTTAAACAGACACTTTTTTTTTGCAAAATTTAAAAATTGATTGAAAATTTCATATAGACAGAAGGAACCTGCCCCTCTTGCTCAATAGCTTATTATTATATATAAATTACACTAATTAAAATTATTAAAAAAAGTATATTTGCGATTTTGCCTATATATTGTACCGTAATTGGATATTAAATGTAGGGCTGCGGTAGCCCAGTCGTCAAGGTATCGGATCAGGGCAGGCATATCATGATTTAGAGCCAAGTACCAATAAAGACCCGCCATGTAGGCCAGCGATGCAGGTTAAATCTATAGAGAGCTCGAACGTCCTCCCGTGGTGTGGGGGGTAGTTAGGTGACGGAGTGCCAGCTTAGATATCGTTTCACGTCACTTGATCATGGTTAAAATTACGTGGTCCATCACCAAAAGCCCTAGTGTAGCTAAACACAGTGCGACGTTATCATTCATTCACTCACTCACTCACTCACTGGATATTAAAGGTTTTCCTTCAAGAAAATTTTTTATTTACTCTCAACCAAAGGTAACTCGTGAGATTTGCTGTGCTAGAGTTTCGGGACACAATGACTCCAGTGACAATCCATGTAACGGGACTGATGCTCTATAAATCTGTGTAGGCTCAAATTTCTCACCTTGTAAATGAGTTTGAGTTTTGGAATTCTTCTCCGGTATCAGGTTCTTTTATTACCGTATTCCAAATTTTAAGGTATGTAACAAGTAACCTTCTTTTTTTAGCGCAATCTTAATAAATGGAAAACTTCTAAGATACTAAAACATAACGCAAATTCTTTTTCCGGTTACCCTGTAAATACTGCATCACAATAATTAGGTTAAATTCTTATTACAACTTTAAAAATGTAAGAAATTCTATATATACAGAGTTGATGCATTTTGTATATTTGTATATTATTACTGTTACACTTCAAACTTATGTGCTTATAAAGCTCAAAGTGCAGAAATTCTGTAGTATAAAAGTAAGGTAAACAGTATATATATATATATATATATATATATATATAATGAAACTCTTAGTTTTCTCCTTTGCCGGCAGTACAACCTAATGCAAGACTCGATTCAACAGTTTTTTAGCTGTACATTTACCAAGTAGGATTCAAAAGGTCCCATATTGAACCTATAATGTTAAAATGTTTTGCAGGCCAACGACTATAATAAAATTTATGTATTACTGCTTCCTTCCCCATTTCTAAAAGTGGTATTTCCCAAATCAGGGTGTCTATGGTTCACAACGGTTGTTTGTAACCGCATTCATTTATACCTGGCGATTTAAAGAAATTGCTTTTGTTGAACAGCGAATGAATATCAAACTTTTTGCTCACTTGGTAAACGAAAGGTTTAAGAAATATTGTGGCATGCGCACAGAAGAGATATATTTTCTCGAAAGCAAGTTTTTGAATGATATCGACGTTTCAGAAAAGGCAAGGAAGTTGACGAAAACGATGGACACTCTGGACCTCCGAAAATTTTCTCGCTCCGCTGGGAACATCGAAAAGGTTTTTGTGTCAGTTCGTAAGAAGATGCTTCAAACAATTGCGCAAATAGCAAATTCTAAGGAGCCGAATCAGTAAAATTCGAAATCAAATGTCATGAGATTCTGGTAATGGATCTTTAAATTCATAGGGTGAGTCTGCACATCGTTCCCAGCATGTTTAACTAAGTCCAATAGAATCTTCAAATAGAAATGACGGAGACTTGACCTCAGCTGTTGACAAAGATTATTTCCTATTTGGCAGAATCGTTACTTGAGACGAGAACTGGTGTTTTTGATACTGCCAGTAATCTACGTGAACATCGGCAACTTGGAGAAATCACCATAATCTCCATGCAAAAAGAAATTCCGCCAAAATCGATTTAAAGGAAATGTCATGGTAGAGAAGTTCTTGGATATTCAGGGCATTTCTCCCATCTAGAACTTATCCCTGAAGAACGTACTGCGAACAAGGAGCTTTATGTAAATATCCTGCTTCGCTCGGAGGGTTCATTCTTGCGGATCGTGGTCTTTCTTCTGTTTAATTGCAAGACAATCTAGTAGAGAAAGTTAGATTTTTGTCGGCTGTTTCAGTTTTTTTTCCCACGGGATTTCTTGAGAGAGTATTCGGCCACTGTATGCTTCTTACCCAACTTGGGGAAGGGCCCATCTTGCCATTCTTCCAGAAGGATCCCTCAACCTCAAGAACCTTCACATTGAATGATGATCAGTTACGATTGCAAAATGTTTCCTAACAGGTATGATCGAAATTTGTTGATAGTCCATACGAGGGCAAGGCATTGCCATAAATAATTTTTTTTGGTTTTGATTAGCATTCTTGAAGCATAATGTAGCATTTTTTTACATTTTATTCTCAATTTGCATTAAGACCTTCCCAATACAATATCAACTGTGATTTGTATAAATTTCTGAGGGAGAATTTTTGTTGTACATTCCCAAAATTGTTTCAGAGGTAATGGCTCTTTTCGGAGTTTCAAAAGATTCTATTTCTCAGGACCCCAATGAAACATTTGTATCATCTTCTAGCAGAAATGCAAGGGTTCAGCTTGATAACAAAGGCCTTTAATAATGCTTTAACAAATACACATGAAGTTTTAATTTTAAAAAATAATTTATTATTTCTCTGGAATGCGATTGAGTTTCGAACTTTCTTTACTATTCGTGCTAGATACTTCTCGAATATTCATATAGGTATATAAAAGCAGAGTATTACAAAATAGGGCAGTTCTCTGTTCTGTTCTAAGAAATACGTGTCAAGCTTAACCGTGTACTTACTTTATTCATCGTGACAGATTTCGTGGATGTGTGGGATAGCAACCTTCGCAGGAGCCTGATTTTAATAGGGTTATATCCAGAGTATGGTCTCCAGAAAGAATTAAAATTCAGAATGATTCTATTCCCACCATTGGGACTCTTATATATCAACAACAGAGGAGCTCTTCAATCTTGCAGAGAACGCCAGTAGAAGATCATTTGAAATGGTTAAAAAAATAGATTCGAGTGGTTAAATTGAAAAAGTGGGACCATATGATGTGCCTCGCTATTTTTTTTCAATTCCTTCTCTATTAGCTCATAATCTCTATAAATGCATTTATTTATATATTTATTTATTTAACTTGGTAGAAATTTCAATCGCTAATAAAATACATTTTAAAGCGCTAAATTGAGCTGAAATTTTATATACATGATTATTTTGGATGACAATACTAGAATATAATAATAATTAATAAAAATTAATTGATTAAAACTAATTATTTAAAGAATTACAAATACAACCACGTTGGCATAATTGTTGGCGACTTGTGTCAAAACTTGAAAAGGTTTTTTTTTTCTCACGTGTTAAAGTATTCAGTTGAACTGAAATTTATATACACGATTTTATTTTGAATGACAATGTGATACTTTAGTGATAATTAATAAAAATTAATTACCACGTAATGTTGTGATTCTGTCATATGTATATACATATTTATATTATTTGTAACTATTTAATAAATAGTAGCTAAACTAAAATTTTTCTTTGTTGATCTAAGTAGGAATCAACAATTTTTTTAATATACTACTTGTTTTTTCCTTGATAGCACTGCCAAGTAGTGGTACATAAACAACGAAGACAATCTAAATTCATGGGAGACGACTTGAGTTGCACAATTAGAAAATATCTAAATATATAAGAGTATTAAACACATGAAATAAAATGAAAACAGGGGATAAGTTTTAAAAATATTATTAAATTACGCACACATCATGTAAAGATATAAAATTTTTTATACATAAGAAGTTAGTCTAGTTTTGGAAGTAGTTGTCTTGCCCAAGTTATATAGACCTGGAAAATGTTGGAACGTGTCCGGACACTTGTAGCTGTAAATATTCTGCGCCAGAGGCCTCAGTAGGTGTAGTTTCTCATTTGGATTTCTGAAACTTTTTCAAGCTACCCCGCGCACTGGGGAGCATAGTTAGTTTTTAAATGTGAATCATGAAAACGGAGGTTGTCAAAGTTAGGCTTAAAAAGACATAATTTTGCCTAATGGTAGGCATAAGGAATTGTCTGGCACAAAAATTTTGCATGGAATTGATAGCATTCCATGTTGAATGCGTAAAAGTTTTGAAGCTGTTATGTATCCCCTTGTTGAATATGAATTCCCAAAAATACATTTTTAAAATACAGAAAAATAAGAGTTAAAATATAAACATTCTTTTTAAAATAAATTTAAAATTATATATGAGCAATGAGGGGGAAAACAGGCTGAAAAGAAACACATTAGGAGATTTGCCCATGCCTTGCACAATCATTAAGACAGGTTTGTCTTCTTATCGTGTGTATAATAGTGCACAATAATTCCAAAAACCAAAATTTCCTAAGACTGGACTTCGCAAATTAGCCTCAGAAACTTTTTTTAAAATTTTCTATTTAGGAATTATTTTTGTTTATATTGTTCTTTATATCTGACAAAAAGTAGAAGTCTGGAGGCAAAAGTACTTTGACAGTCAAAGGTGTAACTTTTTTTGGTGTAACTCACTATGTGCAATCCTTACAAATAACCCTTCTTATTTATTATTTCTCCTAAATGTAAACATTTGATTATTTCTTTTTATTTATTTATTAATATTTTCTCAGCCTATGTACCCTCAAAACTATTATCATTTTAAGCATATTTAAAGTTAATCATATCCATATCAAACAAATTGTATCATTCTCTTAATATATATCTTATCATAACTAAACATTCTTATATATAAACCCACATTATAATATATCAAATAATATCAGCATAAAAATTCTCGACATAAAATATCAAAAATTTTCATTAATTAAGTTTTCATGTATAAGAAAAACTTGAAAAAAAAACTATAAAAATCTTTAAATTATATTAAACATCAAATTTAAATTTCAACTATAATCATTATGTGTGAACTATGCATTTTTTAAAACAAATATAGCATTAAATTTGAATAAACTTAGCCATAAACTTCAAAAGGTAAACACGAGAAACCTGTAAAAGTTTCTAAAATAGTAATTTTATAACTATAACATACACAATAATAGGATGAATTTCAAGTTTGACTGCCCAATAAATAAATTTTTATATAAACGAAAAATAAAAATAATTTGTTTCACGTTTATTGGAAAACATTAAAATAAACCATAATAATATTTCAATGGTGATAAGGACCAAATAATAATAAAAAGGTAAGACCCATATAATATTAAAAAAAACACTGGGGTAGAACCAGGTATTATATATAAAAAAACTATATTGGGGTATCGCAACATTCACAGGGAAAACTTTCAACCATAAATTTTATATCAATATCTGATTTAGGATCAAAATATATTGTTAGAAACAACATTTTAAATTTGCTTGCGACTTATCATAAGATATATTAATTACAATATATTTCGTAAACATTTTATGATAATTTATTAAAAATCAAAAAGGAAAAATATACATTCAATTTAGAGCTGTTAGCAAATAATTAAAATGACACAAAAAAAAGACATGTCAGTGATGAAAAATCGCTTTGTGTTGCACTTTTCAAATTTTTTAAAAATTTACCAAAACACACATCGTGATTCAAGGTTATAAAGATTTTTTTTTATTTGAACACAGAACTGTAAATGTATAGTACTCTGATTTTTTTAAAGCATATAATTGATGATGAAGAAGATTTATTTTCATTATAAAATGTGCAAAACTGGAAGCTTTTCAAAAGATTTTTTTTTCATTTTTTTTTGATAGTATAGATGACAAACCTTGACTTATTAATTTTTCTCTACCGCGCACATATTAATATTTTTGGCACATATCTTCTTTCTTCAAGTTGGGACAATCCTACCGGCTAACTGGGAAGACGTTGCCAGTGAAAGGGATCTCTTAATAAGATCACTATTATTTGGTTGATGTTGCATACTTAAAGAATTGATGAATCAATCTTGTCATTAGAGCTAATTCGGTTTATTGTACTTTGAACATGTTGAGATACACGCAACTTATATAGACAGCATCACAAAGAAAACACACAACAAAAATACAAACACGCCAGATGCAGCCAATTTCATTATGAGGGGCAAAGAACAGAAAGTGCAGAATTTCCAGAGATCTCGCTACTTATACTAAGCAAGAAAATGGCATGATCTGGATTGGTGGGTGGAAATAATTGAAAAGATTCCTTTAGATGGATAGCTAGTGTATTATTTACGCTTCAGTCCTGAGGGACTGGACCAAAGAAAAAAGTTATTTAAAAGGATACTAGATGGATTATATATATATATATATATACACTGACCACTTGACCGAGACATCTCAACATGCACCCCAGCACCAAAGGTCACGTATACTGAGATAAGCACAGTAGGCTTTGACCCTCATGGGCTGTTACTCCACTGAGTTCAGTTAGAAACAGGCCAGACAGACACTATTATCAGACAGAATTTTCATTGATTGTGTTCATTTCTTGATATTTGAGTACTAAGTGGAAAATTATTGTTCGATTTTTTGAAGAACGCCACTCGTGTTACCAAATTTTCGAGCTTTCAAAGGGAAAATTATATTCTGAGGATATGAAATTTTCTTTAGGTGGGAGAGAAGGTTAATAAGGCGTATGAAAAATGTTTTTAAATCCGCATCACTGTGATTCCAAGATCAGTGATGTAGTGGATTATTGCGCAACAAGAGAAATGCCGCACCTTTTTTCTTGATGGCATCCGATAGTGTGTTCATCATAGATCAATAATAGGAATTACTAAAGGTCTGCCCCTTCTTAAATTAATATGTTAAGGTAAATTCACGTCAGTCCAAACAGCATGACTTTCCTCCTTTGCAGACTTCTTCAACTTAGATATCTCAGGGGGACGTGCCTCCATTCTTCGTCTATCTCTATGATCTCTGGTTCAAATTCATAGGTCTTTCAGACGTACCAAAAGTACTTTTATAATTCTGATTGGCAAAAACCCATGCCATTGCTATCAAGATACAACAGATAAATTTTTCTCACTCATTTGATGAATGAATGTTCCCTTCCTCCTTAGATTGGGTTTTTAGTATGTTTACTGCATTTCTACAGTCATCTAATAAGAATGGATAGCGCAATTTTTCCGGCATTGCCTGGAACCTATGTAAGTAATAGAAATACATAATAATTCCAAATAATTTTCGAAAGCAAAGAAATAGTGCACCTGTTTAGAATATGGGAAACAAGGTAAAATACTTCAATGAAATGTATAAGTTTAAAAAAACGTTTAGCATTAAAAATCACTTCTTCAAACTTGTGTCGCGTGAAGGCATGGAAAGGTAAAAACTTATGAATATATTTTTATACGTTAAGCATTATTGGAATATACTCAATTTCTTTTCTTATACAAAAAATTCCAAAGACAGCTCAAATGTCCAAGAATGTCCGTGTTACTGTAAACAATGTATACCCTGTAATTTTATTGGTGTACCTTTCGGAGGATGGATACTTTCAGCTGGGGAATGTTTCCTGTCACACATTTGGTATTGCCCGCAGATAGTTCGATTAGCATGGCAGAGAACTTACCTTGCTTGGTTGAATTACACAGTAACCAGATCTAAATCCAATTTTAATTATGTATGATGAGATCGACAGGAACATAAGGCAGCTGAAATCATTGCCCTCCAGTCTGGTATCATTGGAAAATGTAATTCATTGGACATGGCCTCGGATTTCCTTATTAGACTAACTAACATCTGATAGAGTTATTTTCAAAAATAATCAATTCAGTATTAAGTAAAAGTATCCAATATTGTATTGAAGGGTTGGTCATAATAGTTTGTTAGCTCAGTATAATGAACGATAACTTTGATTAAGATATATTCAAAACATGTCGTTCAGCAAATTATTTTATCTCCCATAAAACAGTCTCGTCAGGAGGCACTGCTATTTTGCTAAAATCCTCTCTCAATTACCACCACATTCCAACACCCCCTCTCGGAAAAGATGAGTCAACGATCGTTGTACTCACCCGTCCCCCTCGAAGAGGAACCACTACTAGTAGCGTCAATCTACATTTCACCCTCCAGCCGACTGCACCCACGACTTGGAGAAACACTTCGCCCTCGAGCACTTCTCCATTTTATGCGGAGATTTCAACACCCACCATACTCACTGGAGCTATCTTCAAGACAACTCCAGAGGGCTGCATATCAAAAACTTAATCGACAATACTGAAACTGATATTCTAGCACCCGACACACCCACACGTTTTGGATATAAATCCGCTTCCACAATCGACTTCGCTCTAACAAGAAATTTCTACTGGAATTCTAGTAGTATCTATCTGTCGGAGCTGAATTACGATCACACTCCTTTAATTCTAAACTTTCAAACCACAATTAAGTTTAATTTTTCTACACTAAACGTTTTTCTGACTGGGAACGCTTTCGAGCGCATCTCTCTAACACGCAAACCGCAACCAATCACAGCTCACACAGGAGATGAACTAAGAAAGCTGGTCTTCACACTCACACAAATTAGATTCTCGCGGCCTACAACTGGGCTTCAAAACCCATACACACGAACAATAACTTTTACATTGATGGTGATTAAAAACACTGCTGAAACTTAGAAATAAAGCTCGCAAAATTTATCAATACACTCGCCATCCATCAGATAAAACTATTCTAGACTCCAACACAAAATTCACAGGGGAAAGTCCGTAACTTCACTCAAAAACAGTGGGGAGAAACACTCACTTATCTGGACACTGATGACGACTCCTTATGGGGCTTAGCCAGAAGTTTCAGGAAGAAGAGATCTCCTATTCGTACACTCAAAGGACACACCCCCATAGCATATTCGGATACAGAAATAGCTGAAACATAGCGGACTCTGTCGAAAATCAATTTAAACTGAACGACATTTCCAATCCACAACACGACAAAAACCACACAAGGCTAGTTACTACATTTTTCACTAACGATAACAATTTCAATGATAACCCAATTAACCCTAAACCTTCTGAAATTCTTACCTATATTAATAAATTAAAAATTAGGAAAGACCCTGGAAGGGAAGGAATTTCGAACAAGAGATGGTTCGAAACTTTAATAAATCCACCATCCTCCAAATTACTAACATTATTGAAAGAACCTAAAAGTGGGTTACTTCCCACAAGCCTGAAAAACTGCTTCAGTTATCCCAATTTTTAAACCTGGTAAGGATCCAACTTTACCAGAAAGTTTCAGACTCTTCTCATTGCTCCCGATTCTCAGTAAGCTAGCTGAGAAAATTATTCTAAACAGGCTTTGCCTACATCTTAACCCTAATGACATCCTCATCCCCCAGCAGCACGGCTTCCGAGCTGAACTTTCCACATCACACCAGCTTCTGCGGGTGGTGGAGTACATTAAAACAGAATTTAAAGATAGGAAATCAACAGGAGATGTTTCCTTTGATATCCAAAAAGCCTTTGATAGAGTATGGCACACAGGCCTACTCTATAAACTGATCTATATTAACCCCCCTCCTCACCTAATCAAAGTTATCTCTTCTTACCTTTGCAATAGAACTTTCTCTGTCAGAGTGAATAACATCCACTCTACTAATAGACACGTACAATTTGGGGTCCCACCAGGAAGTTTATTAGCCCCTGTCCTCGTTGATATATATGTAAATGATATTCCTA
Source organism: Trichonephila clavipes (assembly GCA_019973935.1). NCBI lineage: Eukaryota > Metazoa > Arthropoda > Arachnida > Araneae > Nephilidae > Trichonephila > Trichonephila clavipes. The sequence continues at coordinate 59,912 of BMAU01001906.1, read as the reverse complement.
TGATCAGCCAGACCAAAATCTGCATGTATGCTGATGATACCTCGATCTGCGCACAAAGCAACGAAATTGCTCTCATCAAACACTTTCTACACAAACTCTTAGCGAACTCAGAAGAATGGTTCTCAATCTGGAAAATTGCATTAAATGTCTCAAAAGCAGAGGCCGTTTCTTCTCTCAACACATTAAAAAACAACCAACTGATTTATATTTACACAACACCCACGTCCCATGGTCTCGCAACACTAAATACCTAGGTGTAATCCTAGATAAATACCTCACGTTCAAACAACATATAACACACATTCGCAGAAACTTCAATATTTTCGTGGCTAATGCTTACCTCTTAATTGCATGGGAATTCATGTTTATCTATTAAAAACAAAATTCTTTTTTATAAAATGATCCTCCAACCTGTTTTCACTTATTCATGTCTAATTCGGGGGCACGCAGTCTATTCTAATATAAAAATTTTGGAAACTGCTCAACATAAAATAATTAGAATTATCACAAACGCAGACTAGTTCATGAGAAATGATATCAGATATGCCCTAAAGCTCAAAACTCTTAAAGAAGTAGTCAAGAAAATAGACATTAAATTCTTTGAAAAAATAGACTCGCATGATAATAGAGCAATAGCCAGAATTGAAAAATATAATTTAAATCTTCTTTTTTTAAGCATCCTCGAAATATTCTTATCTAAATTCATCTTTTCCAAATTGTTTCCACTACAATCTTCAAAATCATCCGAAATCGCCATCTTCCAATGCGCGTCTCTTCAGACCGAGGGCTGATTTCGACGAAGCGGGTTCTCCACGCCGCTCGTTTTTCTCCCTCCCCATTCTGTATTTTCAAGCCGACCGCACTAGCTCGGTCTTCGGGCTAACTAGCGTTTGGCACGGTTATTTTTTTCCTGCATATATATACACTTATCTCACAAACACACTAAATAATTAAAAGTAATCTCACTCACTTTCAACACCATTTTTTCACACCCTAATGATTCTTAAATTTTCAAGTAATTTTATTATCGTCACGTAAATTCTTAATTTTAACTTTTAATTTCATTTCTAACTATAATTATTTTAAAGTAGCAATGGGCTAAGGTAAAGCCGAACGAATGTTCGCTCCCCATTTTTCCATGACAGGAGTTTAAGCTTCCCTGCGGGAAGAAGGCACTCCATCAACCATTCAAATTATACATGTTCTGAAAGCGGTACATATTTCTGCCATTCATGAATGTCCGTGCCTAGTGCTTAGTAATTTTTAAAACAGAATGTTTTGTAAGCCTGAAAAAAATAAAAAATTAAAGTAAAAAAATAACTGTGACAGAAATATAATATGAAATAGGCTTTCTTCCATTTACTTCTTCATATTTTTTTACACTAAACTCTTAATTAAGAAATTTAAACTTTTTTTAAAAATTAATTTTTACCTGGGTTTCAATAACATTTTAAATTTTCTGAAATAAATAATCTGAATAATAATAATTTTGAAAAAAGTACATGTAAATAATTTAATTGAAAGCCTTTTTGTAAATGTTTATTGAAGAAACCTTTAAAAAAGTACAATGTTTTACCAATTTTATAAGAAATATATACTAAATATATAAACTGGAATTATAGTTCAGTTTTGCAATCTTTGATGAATTTGAATTCATTTCAGGAAATCTCGGTGGCTGTTATTGACACCGAGTGTGATCATGCACAACATAAGCTGTGATAGGTCTCTCAAAAAGATTTGTGAGCCTTTATAAGTACACTGGCCTCAACAAGTTAAGGTACAACCGGGTTTTTGTCTAATTTGCAAATGAATGAATGTAGAAACAAAAAATTTGGAGGATATGTGCATTAAATAGATTTTTATTGAATGCGTCATAGAAATTTGTATAAGTGTATTGCAAAAACGATTTATAACAAGAAAAGCAATCTCTGCGGAAAAGTCCATTCTTGGAGAAAACAGCACATCACAGTGTTATGTGGTAAAATGGCATAAAAACAATACAAAAATGGGTTCTAATAAGGAATGTGTCCACCCCTAACTTGAATGCATTGGCAGCATCGATTTCCCATGCTGTTTATTAAGTTGTCGGACACCGGAATAGGAAGCGAAGACCAGACACAGAGTAAGCCTTGTTTCAGCTCATGTAACGACCTTGGAGGAGGATTTAAAGCAGCAACCTCTCTGCCAAGATAGTCCCAAAGATGTTCTATCGGATTCAGGTCTGGAGATCGAGCTGGCCATTCCATTCGTTCCAAACCGTGATCCTCCAGATACTCCTTTACAATCCGAGCTCGGTGAGGTCGTGCATTATCATCCATCAGAATGAAGTCGTTACCAAAGCAGCAGCATATGGGCGGACATATGGATCAAGGATCTCATCCCGATATCTAAGACCAGTTACGGTTCCTCCATGGAACACATGCAGGTCAGTGTGGCCACCGAGCGAGATCCCTGCCCAAACCAGGATTCCACCACCTCTATAACTGTGTCTTTCAACAGTGTTGGATTGATGGTATCTAGTGCGCTGTTCCCTCCAGATCAGTAGACGCCCTGAATCACTCTCCATTGTAAATCTGGATTCGTCTGTGAACAGCACAGAAGCCCATTGTTGCTGCGTCCAAGAAACATGTTCTCTTGCCCAGCATAAGCTGTTCCTTTGCTGTCGTCCGTTGAGGGGAACGCACACAACTGGTCTTCTTGCATACAGACCTGCATTGTGAAGACGATTTCGCACCGTAGTAGCGGAGATTCTTCTTCCTGATGCTTGAAAGTGGTCTGCAACGAGCTGTGGCACAGTAGTGGTTCTTCTCCTTCGTGCCGAAAGAGCTAGAAAACGGTCTTCTGCAGGTGTTGTAGCTCGTGGTCGGCCTGGAACAGGTCTTCTGGGCACAGAATATTCGGATTGGTATTGATCCCAAAGTCGCTGAACAACACTACGAGACACATTGAGACGTCTAGCAGCATCAGCCAGCGACAATCCCATTTCCATCCATCCAACTGCCCGCAACCTTAACGAATTGGGCAAACGACGTCTCTGAGACATTTTCTAAACTCTATTGACTATTGTCACCGAAACTGCCAACAACTGTTGAAAATCAACACAGCTTACACACAAAAAAAGTACGAAAGCTTGATATTTGCATATTTTTCTCTCACTCATAAATATACGTTCTTTTCTATAAAATAAAAGTGGTAGCAATAGTTTTGCATTAATGTTTTTAAAGTTCGTTATTATCATTCATGTAAACTATGCATTTTATTGTTACTGCCATTTTTTTTATGGTGAGCTTCGAAAAACATGTTGTACCTTAACTTTTTGAGGCCAGTGTACTTGGGCAGTTGGATGAATGATATACTTTTAATAATGAATCACCCAGTACATTTTTCACAACGAAGTCCTCATTTACAATATTATTCTCATGGGAACATATCTGAACACGCTACGCTATGCTTCCTGCTAAAGAGGAAGCTCAAACTTACAGTTCTGCCCCTTTTTTTAAAGTACATCACATTTTCCACACTTTTTTAAAGATACATTTTCTTTGGTTAGTCGTAGTTCTAATTGGCAATGACGATAGAAACACTCCGTGTAACAGGAGAGATTTTCGATAAATCTGCCAAGCCTCCAATTCCACACCGAAATTATGCCTAGAAATCTGGATTTTCAGCTCATAGGTTGCCAGCTCATTTATTTATGTAAATGTAGAGCAAATTTTAATATTAGTCACCGGTATCCCTCACTTTTCTTCCGACATAATAAGAGAAAAACTATAACAAAACAAAAATGTTACGCATGTTAATTTTTGAATTCTACTTCTAAAGGGTGTTTTTTGAGAGGTATAGAACTTTAAATTGCAATAAAACAACGATGTATCATTCGATTGACATGATTATTTTTATTCGAAAGATAATCTTGTGGCATTACATTTTAAATATGATTTCTTGCATAGGACTATCATGGCTGGCTCGGATGTAGTCCAATCTGGACGTCCAATTTTCCATGACTTTTTCCAACATTTGTGGGCGTATATCGGCAATAACACAGCGAATGTTATCTTCCAAATGGTCAAGGGTTTGTGGCTTATCCGCATAGACCAATGACTTTACATAGCCCCACAGAAAATAGTCTAGCGGTGTTAAATCACAAGATCTTAGAGGCCAATTCACCGGTCCAAAACGTGAAATTAGGCCGTCACCAAACGTGTCTTTCAATAAATCGATTGTGGCAAGAGCTGTGTGACATGTTGCACCATCTTGTTGGAACCACAGCTCCTGGACATCATGATTGTTCAATTCAGAAATGAAAAAGTTAGTAATCATGGCTCTATACCGATCACCATTGACTTTAACGTTGTGACCTTCATCGTTTTGAAGAAGGATTCCACCAGCCCATAAAGCGCACCGAACAGTCAGTTTTTCTGGATATAACGGTGTTTCGACATACACTTGTGGATTAGCTTAACTCCAAATGCGGCAGTTTTGTTTGTTGACGTAGCCATTCAACCAGAAGTGCGCTTCATCTCTAAACAAAATTCGCTTAGGAAAATCGACCATTATTTTCGAAATAAAATTGCACAATTTGAAAGCATTGTTCAGGCGTGAGTCTATTCATGATGAATTGCCAAACCAAACTGAGAATAAAGCACTTGACAGCTGTTAAATCGGTCGCCATCTTGGAAAGTAATGCCCACTTAAACTTCTGTACCTGGAAAAAAATACTCTGTATAATCCACATTGGAAAAATTAGGTCAAACTCGATAAAAAAGAAGTGTTTTTGAAATTCTACATTTTAGCTTATATCTTTTATATATACAAGTACATTTTTACTGGAACCGTTCAAAAGGTATAAGGTATATTTTAGCAGAAGCATAGAAATTAATTATTATATGCAGTAACGTCTTAAGGCATGAGTCAACTGGGCCCGGGCCCAGTGCCTCGATCTCAGTGGGGGCCTCATCTCATTCTCTACTCAGCATTCTTAAGATCTAGATACAAATAATTTTAACAGTAAAATGCTGTTTTCGATTGTATTATCCCAAAAACTGGGAAATTTGGACTATATCGCTACTCTAGCGGTCCTCTAGCGGCCATTCTGGAAATTACACTTCTGACACTACTGCACAAAAAGTATTCACTGTTTTGAAACCTTTTATGAAATAAGCTGAATTTCGGCATTTTTTGAGATATGACACTGTTTCTCGGAAGTACCTATATGTCAACTGGCAATAGTGGCAAGACCGTGATAATTGTCGTTCATGTATAGGCCACAGCCTTCCACCATACACCATCAATTCTCATTATGTCAAACAGCGGTGATCGAGGCAATCGATGTGTGTGATTTTAAGTCATGTACATTTGTTTGTTTTGGATGACTACTTTTACGAGTATTACACAACGTATACTATGTACTGTGAACTTTTAAGGGCCATAAGTAAGGCCTACATTTGTGTAAGGTCAAAATTTTACATAGGTGCACAGACCTCAAAAAATCTTAAGATGACCCTGAATATATAAGTAAGGTAGAGCAATGGTTAAGATATTTCTTATATACAGGTTAATCCCCCAAATTCATGGTACAAACTTTAAGGTTAGATACAGGACATGGTAACAATAATTTAATGTAGAGAATTCTTTGGGTACAAGTGATGTGGTGAGGCGCAAACAGGGGAAATAAAAGAAAAGAGAATGAGTTATTGGTTGGTTTAGTTGCCAGTAGGGGCCAGTAGATGTCTAGCCACCGTTCAACACCATGCATCTCAGAAAGGGAAAGCGCCACTCACAATTGTGCTAACGTTTTGGTGCCGAATTACTTGACGTGTGCGAAAATGTAGACATGCATTACATGTACGGCCATGTAAATGGTAACGGCAGAGCTTCACTACAAATGTATCACGCCCAGTTTCCTGATCGATAAATGACAGATCACAGAATTTTTCAGCGGTTACATCGTCAACTTCGGGAAACACGTTTGATCCATGTCACCAGACATGATGCTTGTCAACAAAGAGATGTACACAGTCCAAGACGACAAAATTTCTTAAACGTTGCGGCATTTAGACCAGAGTCAAGTACAAGAGCAGTTGCCCATCAGAGCCATGAGACGGTTTATAGAGTGTTATATAAATGAAAATCGCTTACACCTCTTCTATTTTCAGCGAGTACAAGATTTGAATCAAGCAGGCTAACTTCTTCGACTGCCAGTGGGTGGTACAGCAATGTGAGCTGCATCTGGACTTCATAGTTCATGTGATGAATAGTTATGAAGAGTTATAGTAAGAATTGCGCTTGTCAAGGATGCTTTCAATAAACACTTTGTCTTTCCTTTCGACTATTACTTTTTGTGTTTGTGCCTCACTGCATCACTTGCGCTCATAAAGGAGGTGGGTAAGCATCAGCCTATTTTCATTCATCACAGTCATGAAAATGCAAAGTATTTACTGGGGAGTTATATTATTATATTTATATGAACTTTAGGTATTAATCTTTACTTTTTTTCTAAAATAGTAAGGACAAAAATATGAAGTCACATAAAAAAGTTATCAATCTGGGCAAATTCATTGAATTCTGTTATTTTAAGCACTTTTTCTAACTTTCATTAAAAAAACTGTTAAGGGCTTTAAGCACCATTATATTTTTTAGTCTCTCACTATAGCAATAAGGCTTTTAAATTGGCATTCGTTTGTTTTGGCGCATCGAGCACGTTGATGTGATACGAAACAAAGTAGCCTGTCCGCAAATCGGTCAGACATTTTGGAGCTTTCAGAAGAAATGGACCTAGTACCTAAAATGCCTGCATTCCTGGACAAACAAGCGTAGTTTATAGAAGATGTTAACGATACACATTTGATGATATTCATTCGTTGGATAGTTGAAGCAGTAAACAGCCAGTATAAGAAGAGAACTTTAAACAATATTATCCCTAATGTCCAACTTGGCGATTATGTTAAACTCGTCTCTCCAATTCTTAATGCTTTCCACCCAACAAGACTTAACAATATTGAGGACGACAATGTAATTGTTCAACGAATGCTAGATTTAGTGAATAAACTTAATTGATTACAAAAAACAGTTGAAAAAAATGGCTGGGCAAGAAAAAGGGTGATATGGATTTTTTTAAGTGACTTTGATCTTCAAGATTTTCAACGAATAACATGAAAGAAGATACGATATTTAGCTCTTGGTATATATAAGTTTAAGCAAAGCCGATCAAACACTCACGAACACCTTAATCAATCGGGGTTGTACTCTCTTTACGTAAATCGAGAAGATTCCTCAGTTGTTCGACTCCAGTTGAGATAACGACACACAGGTTCACAAAAGTAAATAACATATGGAAAAGAACAGCTATAGGTCATAATCCAAACATTGAATTGTATTGGCAGTGTAAAATTGGTGCTAGAGTTGTTGGCTGCTGTGCACATCTTGCATCTGTACTTCGGTATTTGGGATACTGGCGCCATAATCACACTCAGACAAAAACACCAAGTCTTGGATATGCTGATACACTTCAAGACGCTGCTGCTAATGGATGGCCCAGTAAAGATTCAGCCAGTGTAAGCCAGAAGGAAATATAATAGAACACATTTGTTGCAAATGATTTAACGTGTTTTTTTCCCTATTATCTCTATTTAATAAAAGATTTTTGAAAAACACCTAACAGCTTCATTTCGACTGAGTATCAGTGTTAAAAAAATATTTGTATAATATGAATTTGCCGATGGGCAAAAAACTGCCTGATCTTCACCCACCTCCTTTCTATACAATAAATGATTGTTACAATGTATTGCACTTAATCTTAAAGTTTTTACCATAAATTTGGGTCCGCCCTGCATACTTTGTTTGCGGCAATTTTTAAACGTACCGCCAAATTGTATTAGAGATAAATCAGTGCTTCTCAAACTTTCTATACTCGCGACCCAATTTTCAATCCTAATTTTCATTGCGCCCCCCTTACATACAATAATAATATATTAAATTCAATAATAATACACTTTGATGTAAATCTACATTACGACTTCAAACGTGTGCAGACCGTACAAATTATCAAGATAAGTATTAAATTTGTATTTAATTTTATAACGTGCCCATAGAGGCACTGGTAATTATTAAACTTGTTCTTGCTTAGCGGTGTTAAATTAATTATGAAATACATGGTGTAGTACTGATACATTTAAAAGTTTACTATATCAGTGTAAATATGTATTTTATTTTTTTTATTACGTCAGAGTGTATTATTTTATTTTTGTGTGCTTCCTTTCAGTAAATTAATATATATTTTTTAAAAAATAATGTTTGTTTTCGACTTTTTGATATACTCGCTCCCCCTTGTAGGGTTATCATGCCACCCTAAGGGGCCCCCCGCAGTTTGAGAAACTCTGAGATAACTCTTTTGAAAATCAATATTAAAAAATCTTCAGTATTTTGCTTTCTCGAGAAAAAAAATTCTTTTGATTTTATATATCCCGTTTCTTATATTCTTTATATTCTTTTGATTTTATATCTAACTGAATAGCGCTTATATAAAATTAAAAATAAAAATAGCAGTCTTTTTAATGGCAACGAATTTCAGAATTTGGCTAACGCGTAATATTTATTATATTTACCCGTTTGTTCAAGTAAGAGTATTGTGAAAAGATTATTTTTTATTTTCTTTTTTGTTAACCTCTATAGTTTCGATGAGAGTAGAACAATGATTAAGAAATTTGAATTCATTCAGACCAATTGCTTCAATTATTTTTTTTTTTCAACAGAAATTTTAGTTTCTAAAATTTTTATTTTTCCTATTAAGAAAAAATTCAACTATTAATATTTTGGAGGAAACAAATTTAAGTAATTTATATATATAATAGGAACCTTGATGAAATTCTGAGACTTACTACTATTATCAGAATCTAATTCTAAATCAATAAGCCAGAAATTGATGCAGCTCGGAGCTTCTGAAATACTTTGTATTAAGTTCATTTGTGATCTCGGTAGGTCTTTTTTGGTACTGACTGTAATGTATGAAACATATTTGGTATTATATTTTTTGCTATACCAAATAACTTCTGAAATAGGAGACTGTTTTCCATGTCGTCTCTTAGAATAAAGAAAATGTGATGTTTTTCCCTAAACATTTTGATCTATGTTATGATCTAGAAAACTGAACTGATGCAATCCATATGAAAGGTGCAATTTGTATAAATCCATTATTGGTATGGTTGGATTATTGAATAGGCCGCCTCTCCCGCCAAGTGTTTTCTCGCGAAATCGATAAGTGTGCTAAATCTGGTAACCCTTCTGAATTTCTTTTCTAGAGAAGGAGAAGTTTTGGCAAAAGTACGCGCATGAGCAGTACGTTTCTTTAATTTTTACAGTTTTTTAAGATATCGCGGTAATTTCGCCCATGCGTTTTACGTTTCTATAATCTTAACAGTTTAATTTTCCAACGGTGCCTCTTCGCGCATGGGCAGAACGTTTTTATTACTTAAATAATTAACGATAATTCGTTTATGCTCAAGCGCAGTTTTTTTATAACGTTCTTTTCTTTAGGAAGCAGTAATTCATTTGCTCCAGATATACCGTTAGACCAGCTGTTTTCTTTAGCTTCGTTCCTACGTTGTGAAATTAATTTTCACTTGCAAAATTTTTGTTTCTTTCTCCATATAAATTTTAATGGATTGTCACGATGTCCAGCGAGGCTTTTAGGAATAATTTGAATGCATGCATGAAAAAGCACGATTAATATTCTGAAAGGCTTTTTGCCCTATTGCCTGTGCTTACAAAGAAAGCTACTTTAGAGTGGTGTATGAAAGAAGGTTGATTGAATCATCGCATGTACGTCCGAAATGTGAAAAAAGTATGGATTTGGGAGAAAGAACGGGTAAGAAAGTGAATGAGGGTTTTTGCATGGTACTGCATAAATCAGTCAAGTGTGAAATAGAATAACCATCATGTTCTTAGGAGTTTAAGGAAAGGGTCTTGTTTTGAATTTTATATGTATATATGTACCGTTTTGTTAGAGATGCAAAAATGTTTTGGAAGATGTCTTCAGAAATATGCAGTCGCTGACAGGTTGCGTGTTCTGGTAGGGTTGCTACTCCAAAACACAACATGCAAAAACGTGCCAAATTGGCGATTTTTCAAAATTTGGCGGAGAGGCGGCCGACTCGACAATTTCACCAATTTTTTGATATTATAATAATTTTTATGTACTTTATTTTCTAGGTTTTTTTTTTCTATTTTTTGTAATGAAGAATCTCATAATTAAGATTTACGTGATTTATTTTGTAAATCCACGCAGTAGGTTCTTTCCACGGCGAATTTCACCAACTGCAGACGTAGCGTTCTCCTTGTTTTTGCAAAACATCTTCCTCAATACCGCACGTTCAGTTAAAGAGACCACCATTAACACGGCCGAAAACATTGAAATAAAGCAAGATATATATTTATACAATACTCGGTCACAAAAATAGAAACCGAGATTTCAAAGGAAATGTAAATTTCTCAATTCGCAGAAAGTTCAATACGATATATGTATAACGTATTTCTGTTAACAGTGGTGAATCGTTGTGATGTTATGTTAAACTATTTCTTTTATTTTTAATCTAATACCTATTTCTGCAATTTTTTTTCTGAAAACAAACCACAAACAACAGTTCTGAAAGAAAGTAGCGGAGAAGCGTGATGTGATGTGAAATACAATGTGAATGGAGGCTAGAACGAATTATTCAGCAGACCTCAAAATTTCAAAGTCAGTATTTTGGAATTCGTTTCTATTTCCCCTCACTAGACAGGGACATTCCGTGTGGTTCCCGCGCCTGGGGTCACTAGACCCATAAAATGCGGGGTGCGTCAACAGATTTCCCGCGCTTCCGAAAGTTCGATAAACCCTATGCTGTAACTCTGCGCTGGTCTCTAAAACAATCAGAGATAATTACGTGGACAAGACAAAGAGTCCGCTCGAGGATTTTTGTGTGAAAAATCGTAAAATAAAACGGGACGCACCCCGATTTTGGGAGAGACTGACCACAATTTTGAGAGACAGAGCCGATCCCAGATCTAAAGAATATCTCCGCGGAGACTCCGGGCGTCAACCATATGTCCCTTTTCCTACCCTGGTCTTTCCTTCTCTCAAGCTAAGTTAAATTTTGATTTTGTAATGAAATAAATTCCCAAATACTTGTGCTTAAAAAATAAATTTAATAATGTTTAAAAACTATATGATCAGAGTATAATTTATTGTGAGATAAGTGTTTTAATTTTAGAATTAGTTAACTTAATTAATTGTCACGATGCGATGTGAAATTAGGAATCTGGTTTCAAAGTTTTAGAATTTAACTTTTTGGAGACGGCGGTTTTTGTGAGAAAAATGCCCTTAAAGACGGCACTTCCAGCGAAGTTTACTTCCCCTCTTTTCGTAGCTGATTAGTGACACCATACATCGGCGGATAAAAGAAGCAGGGTAGTCGTTGATACCCCGCTGAATAGTGGGGATGTTCGCGGCTTAGAAAGTCCCTAAACACAAATAGTCTCCCTTTCTTAGGGAAACATGTTTTCTTGAAGAATCCCCAATGTAGTAATTACAAATGTTTTCAGTTCAATAAAATTCAAGAAATTTTAGCACAAAACAGAGGTGATAATATAAAGCATTTCATAAAAAAATTAAACGCTTATATCATTATAGGAAAAGGTACAATAAACTAATCAAATTTAATTGATTTTATTTAAGAAAAAAAAAAAAACACTTATATTTTGATTTTCAATTAAATTTATTAAAATAGTTATAAAATGTTTTAAATTTATTTTTATTCATATATATAAATGCAGGAATTTGGTACACACCTGGTGTTAAAATTTAAAATAGTCAAATTAGAAATAAGAAGTAAATAGATTCTTCATAATCTTTATAATTATAAGCAAAAATACAAAATAAAATAAAAGCCCAATTACTGATCATGTCGCTTTATGTTATAATGTAAAGTTCAGACTTTCTCAAATCGACAATAAAGTGAGTTTAAAAGCTCTTACAAGCCTCTGCATATCAATAAACACATTGCCATAAATCCCTTTTTGGAAACTTCGTTGTTACTCAATTTATAATTGTTTTTTTAGAACATGCCAGAAAAATCTTAAAAATTTAAATCCTCTTAAGGATTTTCGTATATATCTTCCATAAAAGAATGATAGATTTTATGTATATAATTGTCATTTTTTATTTTTCGATAATCCATTATATTATGATACATTAGAATTCATAGTACTCAACGAATCCTAAGATTAAATCTACATTTTATTATAACAAGCATTTTTTTAAAAAATTAAAATCTTTTACTTTGATCTACAGAAAATTATGATAAAACATTTACTGTGGCAAATATATGAGGTGAATAGCATTTAAGTGCTTCGCATTATGCTATAAAATATGAATATCCTAAGCCCTTGTTGGATAGTGCGACATTGTAAACACTACATGTTTTTATTGAAAAATGGTCACCATTAGAGGTTCCATTGTGTAGCAGAGCTGATACGCATAAAATCAATGTCTTTACGTTGCCGTGGTGTGAAAATAAGAAGTGGGGGCTCTAGCTGGACTATCGTTCTCGTTACTTGATCATCATTTAAATTACGAGGTTCGTCTTATTAATTTGACCCTAATAGAACTCGTAAATGAAATATTAATAATTTATCAATTTATATATACCTCGTGTTCCTAAAAATAAATTCTTTAAATATGCATTAGAAATTTAAAATTATATTTTTCCTACATTAATAAATTGTTTTCATTAATAAAAAAGAGAAAAGGCTTTGAATTCTTAGAATACTTAATAGTAAAACGCAAACAATAAGCTGATATCAAAGACTAAATATTATGACTACAAACATATTTATGTTGCCAAGGAGCTTCATGCATCTCGACAAACTTGTTTATTCAAAAGGATTATATTGTTCTTATTTATAATTAATTGTTTCTTTTGCGAGTAAGGGCAACATATTGGGACTTCTTAATTTTTTTTCACTTTTGTACAAAAAGTGATTTTCTTAGCCTTTGGATCATCCTTACTTATTATTTAAAATTTCAAAATAATTGCATATTATTGCTTAAATTCTAAGATTACAGCTCGGATTTTTGTGCGGAAATGAACTGACTTTGGTGTGTGATTTTGTGCATAAGATAGAGCCAATACATTCCTACGAAGCCAACTCTTTCGATCAACATCAAAACAATTACAAAAACGTTTCCTTCTCAACGCACAGGCAGTCATGTCATGAGTTCGAGCCCAGTACCACTAAAGACCGCCGTGTATGGCCGCGATGCACGTTAAATCTGTCGAGAGCTGAAACGTCCTCCCGTTGGTGTGGTGTGGTAGTTAGGAGAGGGGGTGCCAGCTCAGGTGTCGTCCACGTCACTTGACCATGGCTCAAAATTACATGGTTCTTCGCCAAAAGCCCTCGTGTAGCTGAACAGTGCGACGTTAAATATTCGTTCAATCACTCTCAACGCACACTCCACAGTCGCGTTACAGATAACTGACAACAATTTTTCTTTGATTTTCTTGAAAACGAAGAAAGACTGTAGCTTCAAATATCTCCCCCCGCTTCGTTTGGATAGTCCCTAAGTCAGTGTTCCACAACCTTTTTATCACTGCGGACCGGTCAACGTTTGATAATTTTACCGTGGCCCGCTGAGGGTGGGACACGTTGATTATTTATATTTTAGATTGTTTTGATTTAACAATTTTATTTTAGTTACATTTAAATATGCCTTCAGAATAAAATATTGTTACACCAAAAATGAATAAAAGTGATTTCTGTGGAAAGTTGCGCAAATCCGAGAGAAATGCACCACTTTAAATAAAATGGCAATAGTTTAATGTTCTTTAGATAGCCCGGCACCATTTGATCCGCGGACCGGGGGTTGCGGATCACTGCCCTAAGTGATTGGGCGCTTTTTACCTTATCTCTCAAAATCTAACACAATATCAGTTCCCCGAAGAGGGTTATTTTCATTCTCCTAATAACGTTCGCAAAGTAGAAGAGGACAGTCTTGAAGAAGGGCTTGGTCGGCATAGTTTCTATTTATCCTATGTACGATAATTTCATTGAGAAAGAAATGCACTCTCTAAAGATTTATTACGGCAACTAGAGGAAGAATAGTTTTCCGGCTACTTGAAAGCAACCTTGGAAGATTTACAAGAAGGCAGATGTGCACTTCAAGATTTTATTACACCAAAAAAAGGCATAGGATAATCAACAATGACCAAAAACTAAAGCATCAACAACAATCAAGAGGGACAAGCATTCTTTATCGATATAAAAGAGTTTACAACCTGCTTTCATGCTCATTTACAAGAACCATCTGATTCTGTATTCAGAGTTTCAGAAGTTCAATAGCCTTAGAGCACACCCCCGAACACTTTTTTCTTTGTACTATCATACCTAAAATGTGTGACTCACGAATAACTGGGCGAAAAAAAAAAGAGAACAAACACATTTTTTTTACTTCAATATAACTATCTATTAGACTACATTCTGATTATATTTATTCTTCAGATAGATTTTAGAGCATTTTGAAAAATTTTTTGTAATTATTATTATAAAGGAAACTTACTTTAATTGTTTTAATTAGGAAATCCAACATTGTAGAACTTTCAAAGAATAATAGTATAACAAAAGCAAGGATTTCATTTTTGCTTTTAAGGTCTTTGTATAAATCGGGGCATTTTTCTTATGCTGAAGAGCTTGTAATATATGTTTTCTACAAATTTCAAAGAAATGATATCGGAATTAAGAGTTTCTTGTTCGAATACTCAACTTTTTATACATCAATTGTTATAAAAAAAATGTCGAAGTTAGTTTCGTGTGCATTTTATAAATAAATTCGAAGGACTAAAATGGATAATTTTAAGAATCTGTAACGAATATTTCTGTAATTTTTTGTTGTAAATATCTTTTCTTTTTTTGTTGTTTATACAGGATAAAAAATAGGCTTTTTTTATGCTTCAATATAAATTTTTTTAAAAAAAAATTCTTCATTAAGCATAACGTAAGATAATAGTAAAAATACGTTTCTGTACAGTAATACATTGTGTAATCTAGATATGTATTATAAATGTGAAAGTTTGTGAGGATGTTTGGCCGTCTTTCGCGCAAAAACAACTGAATGGATTTTAATGAAACTACAGTAATATAGCTTATACATCAGAAGAACACATAGGCTATAATTTATAGCATAGACTACAATTTATAAAGATATTGTGTGAAGTGTCCAAAATATAACGATATTTGTCAAGTAAGTAGGAAAAAATTCTGCCATCTCCAAGCAATTCTGGCATGCGCTGCAAAAAAGCCCACGACAGCATATATCTATATTTTGTTTGTGAAGAAACCCTTTTTGTTTTGGCTACGCATGGCGCTCGCTTCTAATTAATTCCTGTGATCAGCATAATCCCTAATTTTTTTTATTTCAGAATGAAACTAAGTTTTGAAGGGAGAGGTTGTTATAAATCTCTCTTTATTTGAATGCTTTTTTTATGATTTTATTATGCACATTTGGAAATAAGAAATTGATCTTTTTTTCACAATAAATGCTTTTATCGGTTATGGTACTTAAAGTAAATAAACTTTCTCTTTCACACTACATCATTTGGACAAGTTTTCAAAATTTGTTTGTGGTTAGTAATTAATTATAACGCTGTAATTTTAATTGAATAGGTGGAAATTGCATTTTTAAGTATAAAAATAATTATAATTACTGTACTGTATTTTTTGGAGTTAGTTAATATTAACGTCGCACTGTTTTGCTTATGGCAACGGACCACGTAATTTTAAGCCATGGTCAAGTGACGTGGATGACACCTGAGCTGGCACCCCCTTCTCGCGACTACCACACCGCTCCTATTTAGAGAAGGAATATTCTACCAATACTTAGCAGGAATATTCTTCGAAAACGATTTGACTATTTATTTTAAGTGAACGGTGTATACAATTAATTTTACAGTGGAATATCTTTAATTAATTTATTAGCTCTAACGGATTAAATTTCCCAAAGTGGAGTATTTTGTTTATGTATATCCCTTAATTTTCAATGTAGTGATCCAAAAAAAATATTGTATGAAAAAACCTGCAGTAAATCCTAATGCGGTGGTAAAATTATTAACGTGCATCACTCCCCCTACACGGCGGGTTTTACAAAGTTCTAATAAAGCTCGAGCTATGACAGTAGCTAGACATTCGCCAACTTGACTCTATCGTTAACATTTCACTATGTTTTTCATTGAATCGCCATTATAATTTAAGAAACGGCATTGCTTGCGAATATTACAATTTTAACATAAAATAAATATCACAGAAAGTAATATTACACTTTCAGACATAAATTATTTACACAATTTTAAGCGTTTACTACGCAAAACTTTTAACAATGTGTTACTTTTGCTGAGCAGAGATCAGATCATCTTCCTCGTTTTCTGACTCATAATCGGAATCAGAATCATCAAAAATTTCTTCTTCTAAATCTGCTAAAACTTTCTGAATCTCATCAGTGGTAAGTCCCCTTTTACATTTAGGCATTTGTTTTTAAATCAAATTAGTTTAAAATGAAATGATTAGGCAATCGAGATGACAAAATCGCTTGAAAAAATAACTATGCACTCTCCGCTAGTGAGATTTTAAGCATAAGGGAAAAAAGAGGGATTTCTAGATAAGGGTGAAAGAGGGAACTGTATTCCCCTCCTTTTTCAATACAAAAGAAACCGGTTAAGCAAAAGATTTTCCAGGGCTGTAATAGGCCTCATGCTGTTTCGAAAGCTGTTAAGAGGGGAAAGCATTGCGTGGCCGATACACCGGCCAGAGCCGTCTTTTAAGTATCTGTTCCTTTTGGCCTTTATATCGGCCAGCCGTCCTCAAAATGTTAAACAAAGCTAAAATAGCGTCGCATCATCTGGTGCCGTGACCTTTTTCTTTTCCTAGACACGATGTTGTGTTGTGAAATTAATTTTCTTCAAAATTTTATTTATTGTTTCATTGTAAGTTTAAATTTAAACGAGATGTTGGGTCACCGAATGATAATCTTAGTTCATCTGTTAAATATGTAAAATTTTTTATTGTGTGCTATTGTGTTTTGATTGTATTTATTACTCAATTTTTCCAATTGTGAAATTTTTTTTCTCGCAGTATTTTTTTTTATTATTTAGATACTTGGAGATGTTGTTAATGTAATTTTTTTTTTTATGCTCTTTGTTAGTATATGTATGTGTGTATTCATTATCTTAACTGATCTAGCTATGATCTCAATTTCTTATGTGTTGATATGTTTGTTTTGTGGATTTTAGTGTGCTCAAAATTTTTTTCTTCCTTTTAATTAATTCGAGTGTATTCTGTCAAATGGATTACGTGTTTCGTTGCTAGTTAACAATTTTTTTGTGCGAATGTTTGAAGTGGTTCAGTTAATTGATTATGCTTACTGTTCTCGTAAAAAATTTCTTGTGTTGTTGCTGTTTCAAATTGTAGTCGATAAGGTGTTGATAAATTTAAAGAAAGGGAAAGGAATTGGCCGGATTGTCATTAGTGTAGATATTAGATTTTGAACGATTGAAGTGTTATGAAGATGTTATTTTCGATAAAAGTTGGTTAGATGTTGCGCTGCTTAAATTAGAGAAATTAATTGTGTTAAATTTTGATAGTAGTTGATTAGGTGTTTATGGCTGTAGTACTTGGAATTTGAGATATTGAAGTGATAAGGTTAGTAGCTTTTGAGAAATAAAAATTGGTTAGATGTTCATTTGTGCAGTATTTGAATTTAGAGATATTAAAGTGTAAGGAAAAGGTTAAGTTTTTACGGAAATAGTTATTGCGTGTTCATTATGTTTGCGCTTGGAATTGAGTTTCTCTTTTTTTTCTGAGATGTTAAGGTTTGTCAATTTAATTTTGTTAATCTGTTGTTCTGGTTGAGAGATGAGATTTTAATTGTTGGAGCGATGTTGTGTTTGGGGCATAAGTATTGGTTACAGCGATTTTTTTTGTGCACATGTATGATAAAGCATTGGACTTCGTAAATGCGCATGATTTGTTGTAATTTTTTTCCTCCCTCTCCTTGTTTCTGTTAAAATTTTGATTTGGAGTTGTCATGTAAATTAATTTTTTGGGTCATTTTGTTGCTTGGACGTTTTGTTTATGATTTAATTCTTGGTGTGCTTGAACGATAAAGGAAAACAACCCATCTCACGCTAGCCGCTGTCCATTTTATTCTGGTGAACTCCTCTCGGAGCATTTTCGTCGGCACTCCCACCCCCCGCGGGTGCCACGGTCCAGGGGTGGAACTTTGGGTGTTGGTTCTCTCCGGCGCTTTAGGAGGAATTTTCTCCCTCGCGCCCCCCTGCTGTCGCAATCGAGATCAGATATTCAGCCTCTCTTTTTCTCTATAGGGTCGCCATTCTTCCCCCCTCCTTTTGTTCTTTGTTACTTTACTCTTGGAGCTACTCGATGATAATATTTTTTTTCTCGACGCAATAGCCTTTCTTTCGTAATATTTTGTTTTGTTTTGTCGAATTTTGTGGAAATCTTCTATCTTGCATCATGATTAATTACAACTTGGTTATTAATATTATATTTTTCAAATTTGTATGAAACTTAGCTAAACTTATGTAGCGCTCGTTTTTTTATAATAAAAAAAAATGGAAATTTTGGTTTTCCCCTTACATTTAATTCACATACTTTCCGCTGGATATTTTTTTATAACTATGCAACTTGTGTCATGTCGTTTTCTGATGTTTAAGTGAGACATTGTTGTAATTAGTTATTTAATGAATTTTTAGCTCAGAATTTTTTTTATGCACCTTGTTTCATGTCATGTTTTGATGTTTAAGTGAGACATTGTTGTACCTGATTATTTAATTAATTTTAGCTCTAGATAAAATATTTTTTGATGCTATGTGTTACATGACAATATATAAATTTTGTTGTTTGTAATAAGATGGATATTTATTTTTGCTATGCGATTCATGTATGCACGTCAATTTTAATTTTATAAATTTTAAGCTTTAATTCATGTTTGCCACAGAAATCAAATTTTGGGGTCTTTTGGACACCAGTCACGAAATTTGAATGTTGCTACTGTATATATATTTGGCATTTTCATTAATCAAATAATTTTGTGTTGCGGTTATTATCTAGTATTTTAATTTTTTTTTATACAAAAGGTTCTTTGCTTAAATAAGTTAGATCATGCTGACTTAAATGTGTATAACTGTGTATTTTTCTTGTTAAATATTGAGTTTGCATAAAAGATTAATTTTTTTGGTGGCGGCGTTTTGTCAGAAGCAATTTTATTCATAAGATGTGCTGGTGTATTAATTTTAAGTGCCTGTGTATTACTGAATTGATATCTTTGGAATTTATGCTTGTTAAGATGTGGATAGATGTGGTCGTTTGAATTTTTTTTTTCATAAGAAATTATGTTGACACTTAACTTTGTTTTGCTCAAGTTGTTTTGTTCTGTCATATGATTGCTAATTTTAATTTAAAACTTTTATAGTCTTTCGGTTACCCTGTTTCAGTGCTGAGTTAATTTTTCTTGTGTGTTTGTTTTGCTATAGATTTAGAATTTTTTGGTTTGCTTAGGGCTCTAGTTAAATTGTGGTTTGGTTATATGAATGTGCAGTCAATAATTTGGTCTCGCTTGCGTGTTAAACTGTACTCGGAATTGAAGGTTTTGTTTGATGTCGTTATAGTAGTTCTGTTGGGTTAGGTTAATTTTGTTTTATTCATGGTAGCGCTTGGGTAGATTATTGAATTGAGTATTGATATTAATTGAGTTTTTTTATGGTTTTGGATTTTAATTGTAGTTTTGCATTGTTATTTGGAAATAAGTTTATGGTCAGATAATGGTATTGTTAAATTTTATGTTTTGTGTACGCGTAGTTGTGTTAGCCTTGAGTTTGGTATTGGTGAAGAGGATAATTGTGATTTAGTATTGTTTCATTTTTAGATATTGAGTTTGATAATTTTTTTTTTGGTTTGAAGATGTTGAAAATGATCAGGTAAGAAATTTTTGTTTTGTTTTGTTTTATCAATTGTTGAAGGAGTTGGATAAGTGTGAGTCATGGATTTTGTGGAATATTTGAGAAAGTCATTCGAAGGAGATAAATTTTAATTTGATGAATTTGTTGAATACTTGGGAAAGTTTTTTTTTTATGGAGATAGATAAGTTTGCGTCCAAAAGTATGTGGTAAATTCGAGAATTGTTTTTATATGGAAATGGAAAATTGAATTGTAATAATTATACGGTATATTTGAGAAAGTTGTTTTGATGTAGAGAAGGTAATTTTGAGTTACGGATGTTGTGCGATTTCGAGTAAATAAGTTAATGAATATAGATAAGTTGTATTAATGATTGTATTGTATATTTAAGAATGTTTTAAGATGAATCTAGGAAAGTTCGATTTGAGGATTATGGGAGATTTTGTGTAAATAAGTTGATGGGCATAGATGGGTTTTAGTAAATGGTATTGTGGAGAAGTCGATTAATTACTCTGAAGTTGCAGATAAGTTTAGTTAGTGTTATTGAGGTACAGGATATGAATGATCTGAGGTAAAGGCATTTTTGAATGATTGAGGAATCATTTTAAGATTACTGAGAATTTTGGGTTAATGTTATAGAATGATATTTGAGTAATTAATTCGATGATTATCGATGAATTGAGTTAGCGGCATTGTTAAAAATTGCGGATCGTTTTTTTTTTGTATATTTGTTGCGAGTATAGTGAAACATTGTGATGAGTTCTTTTTTTTATTATTTCGAATTGATACATTGTATTACGTGGAATGTTAAAAAGTGATGTTGATTAATGAAGTGAAATTTTTTTGGGGAGGGAATTATGTTTAATTATGTGTAGCACTTGTAATATTTTCTTTTTTTTTGCTTTTATGTTTTAGTTAAAATTACTTTACTCTGTATGTGTCGCCTCATATGTCATGGGTTGCATTATCAATTTTATGTTACAATTTTTTTTCCCTGAAATTTTCAATTGCATTTGTGATTTCTGGAATTCATTTCTCAACATGGAAATTCGCATGTATTTGAATGTAGAAGAAATTGTTTTTTTTTCTCTCAAATTTGTTTAAAAAGTATTATTCGATATAGTTATTTTTTTATAATCGGATTTGCATTGTCTTTTTTCTCTTGATTGTGCATTCTGTTTCTTGTGTTGGCGGTTGCCGGCGATCGTCCTATCACAGGAAATAGGATGTTTTTTTCCCACCTTCGTAAACATTGGGGGTGCATCCTGATCACATGCACACTCATCGTTTGCAAAACTAAATTTAATTACATTATTTTTTTTATTAGTTTCAAATTGTAACCAATGCTTGTAGCGATTTTTTTAAATTTCTTAGGCTATTAAGCATTCTTAGAGGTTATAATTTTTTTTTTTTTTACCGTGTACACTATTCGCTTCAATTTATAGATTTTTAATTTTCAAATCTGAATTTAATTACATTATTTTTTTTAATTTTAAATTGTAACCAATGCTTGTAGTGAATTTTCTTAAAAAATTTCTTAGGCTATTAAGCATTCTCGGAGGTTATTTTATTTTTTTTTCTTCACCTATGCACACCCATCGCTTCAATTTCTAACTTTTAACTTGAAAAACTCTTAGTGAATCATTGCAATTTATTATGCTTTGAGCATTGTTGAAGGTTAAAATAATAAAAAAAATTTTGTGGTCTGATACATGCACATCATATTAGTCGTGTCAAGATTTCGATGTTATACGATTATGAGGTGTATGTTTCTTTGTGCCACGTTTGTATTGATTATATATGTTTTCACTTGTACTTATTTCTTATCACAAAGTATTTTGTTCGATGCTCGTATGTATGGTTATTGTGAGTATCGAAGCTGTTATATATGCAATTTTTGAATTTACTATGTGTTACTCGTCTTATTTTTTTATGATTTAGTGGCACATAATTCTTTGTGATTATTCGATTATTTCTATTTGTTATTTTATATATGTTGTCCTTGTGAATTGTTTGGTGACCCATTCGACAATTATTTTTTCGTAACATGAACTTAATTGTAGTTGTTACTAGTTATTTTTTCCCCTCTCATCGCTAACGGACTTGGGATTTAACTTTTTGGAATTTACTTTATAATTTTTTTTTCTTCCTTTCTGTTACACTTTCAATTGTAAATTGTAGGAATGACGCGGTTGGTGCTTGGAGTCTGCGGCAGTAGTCAAATGGGGTCAAGTTTTTCTTTTCTATACACTGGTTTTGGTTTCATGACTAATATGGTTTCCCTGGGAGACAATTTTTTCTCTTACAGCATGCATCAGCTACTTGTCCACCACCTATAGTTGAAGGACTCCACTGGATGACATCGTTAAAGGATTGGAGAGCATTGATGTGTTTCCATTTTTCCTGCTGGGACATTTAACAGTTGAAGGACTCCAGTGGATGACATCGTTCAAGGATTGGAGAGAATTGATGTGTTTCCATTTTTCCTGCTGGGACATTTATAGTTGAAGGACTCCAGTGGATGACATCGTTTAAGGATTGGAGATAATTGATGTGTTTCTCTCTCTCCATTTTTCCTGCTGGAACATTTACAGTTGAAACACTCCAGTGGATGACATCGTTCAAGGATTGGAGAGAATTGATGTGTTTCCATTTTTCTCCTGCTGGGACATTTATAGATGAAGGACTCCAGTGGATGACATTATCCAAGGATTGGAAGGAATTGATGTGTTTCCATTTTTTTTTCTCCTGCTAGGACATTTAGAGATGAAGGACTCCAGTGGTTGACATTGTTCAAGGATTGGAAGGAATTGATGTGTTTCCGGTTTTTTTTCTGATGGACAATTCTGTTTATACGATTGTGAATTTTTTTTGTGTGCTGTGAATTTGAGAGAGGGCAGGAGTGATGGGAGGCTAGAACGAATTATTCAGCAGACCTCAAAATTTCAAAGTCAATTTTTTGGAATTCTTTTCTATTTCCCCTCACTAGACAGGGACATTCCGTGTGGTTCCCGCGCCTAGGGTCACTAGACCCATAAATTGCGGGGTGCGTCAACAGATTTCCCGCGCTTCCGAAAGTTCGATAAACCCTATGCTGTAACTCTGCGCTGGTCTCTACAACAATCAGAGATAATTACGTGGACAAGAGTCCGCTCGAGGATTTTTGTGTGAAAAGTCGTAAAATAAAATGGGACGCACCCCGCTTTTGGGAGAGACTGACCAAGATTTTGAGAGACAGAGCCGATCCCAGATCTAAAGAATATCTCCGCGGAGACTCCGGGCGTCAACCATATGTCCCTTTTCCTACCCTGGTCTTTCTTTCTCTCAAGCTAAGTTAAATTTTGATTTTGTAATGAAGTAAATTCCCAAATACTTGTGCTTAAAAATAAATTTAATAATGTTTAAAAACTATACGATCAGAGTATAATTTATTGTGAGATGAGTGTTTATTATTTAGAATTAGTTAACTTAATTAATTGTCATGATGCGATGTGAAATTAGGAATCTGGGTTCAAAGTTTTAGAATTTAAACAAAGCTAAAATAGCGTCGCATCAAATGCTTGTTGACCCCAAACAAAGGTTTTTTATTTTTTCCACTCAAAGTGCATGTCAGGGAAGTACATTTTTTACATACATTTCCAGCAAATTCTAATATGTGTGTGCTCTAATTAATATATGAACACTAATTGCATTTTTCTGGGGATATGATGAATAAATTACTTTCCTCTCACCACCTCTAGGTCTCCCGAAAGCTTAAGAAAATTGTAAATTAACAAATTAGGCAATTTTTCTTAAGAAAAAACTAAAAAAAAGCGTTTTGATGAACAAGTTTATTCTAAAAACATAAATAATAACTATATAAAAAAGAAATTCTTATATAGAAAGCATTATATTACCGAGGCACTACAATGATAATTTTTTTTTCTTTAGGAAACGCGTGCATGTAAAATTTTTGAATTAAGGCATTTTATGTTAATAATTTCATAATTTCAGTTCTTATTTCTCATATGTTTTTACAACAAATATAATACTTCAATCTTATGTGAAGAAAAAAACAAAATTTTCTGTCATGACAAAAAAAAATTTTTTAGCATTTTTCTTGAATTTTCTTGTGCAATTATACTTTCCATGGACCATTTATAAAAATGTATGGGTTGAAAGAATACGTAAAAATGCAATTATTTTAAAGAAAAATGTATAGCTAATCTCCTAAGGAGATATTTTAAATTTATTTAAGCTTATTATAATTATTTTTTCAAGGTTATAAACTTTAAAGTGACTTTTCTCAGTTTGTGTTTTTTGATACATTAGTTCATTTAAAATGATACTCCTTCCACAATTATTTACCAATTACTTCCACTTTCTTCCTTGTGTTATGTTTAAAGCATGTAACAAAATTAAGGATCCCTTTTGCAGTAAAAAAATGAATACATTTTTTAAAAATAAATTAAAATATAGGAGATATTGGCTTTTTCGTTGAATTTTAGCATGCATATCAACATTTTACTTTTGTTCTCCAAAACTAATTAATTTATTGTAAAATTGATCCCTAAAGTTCTTTAGAACATTCTTAAAACTATTTAAAAAATGTCAGGTCAAAAAATTAATAATTTTAAAATTTACCAAATTTTCTTCAAAAAATTAAAAATTTTAAAATTGCGTGATTAACATGTGAAAATTTTCATATGGTATCATTTTCTTAAATGGAAACATAACATGAAATGCTAAAAAATATTTTTTTAAATACGTAAATAAAGAAAATTGTTCAAAGGGTACTAAGTTATCTTAAGCCCAACATGATCTCATTTCTTTTGTTTTCGTGGGGCCAGCTGAAGGTTCTGGTTCATAAAATTCCTCTTGAGTTTATAGAGGAATTGCAAAACTCTTCGCTCTTTAGATGTGTGTGTGTGCGTACCTGAACCATTCCAAAAGGTTCTGCAGTCCTTACTTTGTCATTTTTCTTTTTTTTGCGGTCGCCTTTTCGAACAATTCTTGTAAACATCAATTTAAATTTATCTTTGACGTATGCGTTTTTTTAGTGTTTTGTCCTCGCATTATCGGATTAGATGTGTTGCGAACTACTCGTGTTATGTATTGGTATTTCGTTTAAAACCATGCATTTTTAATTATTTTGTTTTGTTTTTATGTTTACTGGAAATTCTCAATGTTATTCTTCATATTTTCTGAATCTCTCTGCATATTTACTAAACGAAATTAAAAATTGACATTTAGACTAAGAAATGTAAAATCATGCGTGGAATATTTTTTTAAATAAAGATGAAGATATCTTCTTTTTCTATTTATCTATTGCAGAGATGACCAGCCCAAATGACCTCGTGGGCCACTTCGGAAGAACTTTACAATCCCGCGCGCCGCATATAAAAATATATATCTTTATATTAGGTTATGATCCATTACAAACATTTGTTGGAGTGAAAATTTAAAACAGACTGATATGTTATTATTGTTTTCATTGTTTTTCATGTATGCAAACATTTATAATATTATAATAATAATAATGTAATGATCAAATAATGCTTATTTTATTTAACTAGCGAGATATCTGTTACTCAACTCTTTCACTTAGTTTCTGCAAGTCGAACTCAATTCATGTGTATTTGCGTATAGTAATTGAAGTTCCAGATTTTCGTGCGCTAAGTTTGAGCACGATTTGTGTTTGATAAATTTAATTTAGGAAAAAAAGAGATTCGCAATAACAGAAGAAAGGTGGTAAAATAAAAACAGTTATGGGATTTTTTTTTCAAAAGAAAATTCCCTAAACAAAAATCTCTTTAAACAAAAATAATGTACAAAATAGTCGAATTTTGTAAAGTTGTAAAGAATCTCATAGGCCACAAAATTTTTGAAGGCGGACCACGGGTTGGAATCCCTGATTTATTACTATTTTTAAATCTAAACATACAGATGTCTTTAAAATTATTTACAGAGCTTCCAGAAAAGAGGGAAAATGTATCATGGTTTATAAGTATATTGGGACACTAAAGTAAGATTAACCAATATTCAGTGAACAAGATAAGTGAAGCGTTTTTGCTCAATGAACTTTAGAATATATACAATGGAGTGAGTGTATAAAACAAATCCTTAATTAACTTTTATTTAAAAAAATTATTTAAAGCTTCTAATAAAGACACAAGGTGACTCGCATTACTTTCTGTGCTAAAAAACATTAATTTTCTTTTACATCGAAAAAAGGCATTAGAATCTCAATGGTTGTGTGTACCATTCCTTCCTTCCTTCTACTGTGTATGACGTACATATATATTAAGTAGTTTAATACTGTTAAAAACTCTAACTTCAAACAATTTGTGAAACACGCTATCTCCCACCAGAGGACGCTAGTTGCGTCAGATAAAAACATGAAATGTTTTCTGTTTACCAGTTAATTTAGGGAGTCGCCCACAAAGGAACGTTCTCTGTTTACCGCGATTTAAACTTATGTCTTGTGTTCATTTGTAATACAACAATGTATTTAAATTCTTAACCAATAATTGCGATTAAAACTTAACTCAGAAAGAATAGTGTGTTTCCTACAATATTAGGAAGCTAGCTACTACACCTTGTTTGCTCTCTGCCCAGAAAAGATAGGACATTATTTTGTTAAAACTTTCTAATAAATTAAGAGTGATTTATTACAAATACTTTGAACCATGCACGTTCTGCTTTAAAAGTGGTCATGGTCTTTCTTAGTCTGTGGCAACAAGGATATTTTTCTTTTTGACACTTATCGCATATATTACTTTGAAAACTGGACTAAAAGGGTTTGATAAGCGTATATTTCATAACTTCCATGTAAGTATTTAAGATTAACCTATTGAGATAATTTTAAAGAGCTTTTATTTTTTATTTTCTATGGAAACAGAATCACATAATTTAACCATAATTTAACGCTACATGATATATTTTAAAAGTCTCTCCTTACTACAAAATTTATAATAGACTTTTCAATCTATCTTTATAAAAGCTGCTAAAAATTAATTAAATCGTAAAGAAAAAAATGTTGCTTTTTCCCTTGCTACGTCGGCATACTCGAAAAGCTGATTAACCTCTTCACTATCACTTTAAATGAAACCAAACTAAGAATAAAGGTTCAGAACAGCTTGTCGGAACTTATTTCTTTTCAAATGGCCTCAGACAAGGAGATGCAATATCTAGCCTCCTTTCAAATCTTGCGCTTAAAAAGATTTTAAAAGACTAGCATTAATGCAAGGAGAGAGAGAGAACTATTTTTATTAAATCAGTACAGATTTTTCTTTTGCTGACGACATTATCATTGTTTTTCGGTAACCCGCTGCGCTTTAAAATGCCTTACAAATACTTGGAAGTAGAAGCAAATGAAATGCATCTTACCACAAATCAAATCAAAATGAAATTCATGCCAAGTACCAGTTTTAATTAGCTTTATTTTGTAATAAAAGAATGCAAATTTGAAATTGCCAACGGTTTCAGGTATTAAGGCTCTGAGTGAACACGCTCAGTGACAGAACCTCAGAGATTCGCAATAGAGTCATATTGTTAGAAACACGTTTTATGAACTAAAAAAAAAATATTTAAAATCTAATTTCATCAGCAAAAAACCAAAATGACTCATTTATAAATCATTGGTAATACGCGTTCTCGCATATGCTGCAGAAACGTGGGTCCTGGCCAAGAGTAACAAGAAGACTCTTGCTATATTTAAAAAAAAAGTCCTTAAAATTATTTTTGAATGCTTAAAAATGTGACAATATTTGCAGAACCAATTTATATATAAATTTATAAACCTCTTTAACACTAGAACGTCCAAGATTTCGATTACCCTTAAATGTCCAATGGAGTCATTTTGACACCACGACACAAAATATATAAAATAATTGTTTTAACTAAATAATTGCAAGACTACTGTTCAGTAGGCTTTAGATTTAAGACTGTTTAATATTATTCCATGTAGTTAACGATTTTTATTGCTCATTATATCATAAGAAACTGACGTTGACATTATGTTTCGTGAAGCCTGTTGGACCACTGCTTTGTCGCAAAACATTTAGAGCCGTTAATTTGCCTGGAACATTACTATTATGCGGTATCAGTTTTGTGCCATCCCTAGCGATACATACAGGTATATCAGGATTTAATGGAATAATTTTAATTATATCTGCACTTCATTCAGATTATTCGCAGTCACTTTCACTCGATCTTATACCTTCATCGGAATCTAAATTCGATTGGAATCGGAGCTCACCACCATCCGATTACTTCTCAGAAAACTCTCGCAATAAATTAGCAATTTCATCAGGGTTTATACCCTCTCTACGGACCATTGTTTTAGGGTGTATGCTCAGCGCAATGTTGGAAAATCGAATGATTTTTTATGAGCAGATAAACAAATGCTATGACACAACAATTTTGGAATAATAAGATTCGTCAGTCGTGAAATGGAATATTTCACTTTTAGCATGCGCATTATCGATCATAGCTTCCAAATCTGTGTGGCCACTACATATTCATAACTACTTAAAATGTAATGATGTCGTTGCCCCTAGCATCCAGTGCATTGATTTCATATAACATTATTCCACTACGAAAGATAAAGAAAGCTATACATTTCTAGTTTAATTCCTTGCTATATCTGTATTGTTCAGAGAATTTTCACTCTATTTCCGTTGGTTCCAAGTGTTTCCATGTCGCTATAAATATATATATCCGAGGGACTATTCTATAATAACAGTCCAAAGTATTTTAAATATTTTCTATATTTTTTTTTGGCAATTTAATGAAATAATTACTCAAGTGTTGTTTGAAAGTGTGTTCTTTTAAATAAAATATTTTTTGTCTGTAAATTTTTGAAAATGTATCACTAGATAGACTGGAAAAAGGGGAATTAGAAGAACAATATATTAGTTCTTAAGAAATAAAATACAAGTTTGTATTTACTGACGCAAAAATGGTGATGTGTGACGGCTTACTTAGGAAATAAGTAGACAAAAACTTTCACAAAAAAGTTCATCAAAAATGGAGAATGAATAAATATTTCATTAAATAAACTTCATAGATGTTTTTATCTACATTTGTGAATCAAAACCTCCATTGCAGGAGCAAATAAATACCATTTTCACTTTGTATCCTAACTATAACATGTACTATCCTAGCTATACATTTTTTATCTTATTGTCCTGTTTCTTTTTATGTTAGAAATTATTCCGTGACCACAAACAAACACACTACAGGCGCAGGATACTGGAAAATATTTCTCTTCTCTCTAGACCAGAGGTCGGCAACGCGGCACCCGCGGGCCGCTGCGCCCTTCAATAAATTTTAGTGCGCCCTTAAACTATTGTTAATTAAGACCAGAAATTCAAAACGTAAATTTTAAAATTCCTAGAATCGACTGTATGTCAACGGTGACGCGCTGAACTGAAATGATCTGAGCAATCATGTGAGTAGTAATGAGTACACAAGGGAGCATAGGTCCAGAGAGTTTGCCACAGGTTTATGCCGTCCCTATTATGGACTCATCGAAAAAAAACGTACTCATTATTTCAATGCCGAGTGGGAAGAAGAGGTTTTTTTCATCGAATACAAAGGTAAATGCGCATGTTTACTACGTAATAAGAGCATTGCGTTGCTTAAAAAAGTAACAGAAAGACATTTTAAGAGTTTACATGGCAAATTTAATTCTGAGTATCCATTGAAATCAGAACTAAGTAAAAGGAAAATGCTATCCTTAAAATCGTCAATTACAAAGCAACAAAGTATTTTTACAAAACCCAAACAACAATCGAAAGCAGCAACCGTAGCATCGATTAAAGTTGCACATTTACTGGCAAAGAAGAAAAAACCTTTTATTGACGCGGAAATAATGCAAGAAGCTATGCTAGTAGCGGCTGATTCTCTTTTTGACGACTTCAAAAACAAGACGGAAATATTGGGAGCTATTAACATGTTACAATTATCAGCTAGAACCGCAACAAGAAGAATCGAATTAATAGCAAGCAATTTGGAAGCAAAATTAGCAAATGATGTGGAGACCTGTGAATTTTTTTCAATACAACTGGATGAATCAATTGATGCAGTCGATACAGCACAATTGGCAATATCCGTTAAAATGGTGTTTGATGACTTCTCTACAAAAGAAGAATTTTTGAAAATTCTTCCGTTAACAGCACGTACCCAAGGAAAGGACATATTTTCATTGTTCAAAAAGTTTGCAATTGAAAATAAGTTACCATTAAAAAAATTATCATCAATTACTACGGATGGTGCACGAGCAATGACTGGTAAGGAAAACGGTTTTATTGGTTTATGTAGAAAAGATCCTTTATTTCCTAAATTTATTGCGTACCATTGTCTTATTCACCAAGAAATGTTATTTGCAAAAACAATTAATTTTAACCATATTATGTCAATTGTTATCAAAATTATTAATTCGATTAAAGCTAGAGCGACACAACATAGGTTGTTCAAATTATTTTTAGAGAACGAAAACACTGAATTTAAAGACTTCTTCATACTGAAGTGAGGTGGCTCACTCGAGGTAAAGTTCTTGAACGCTTCATTAAGCTTTTACCTCAAGTAAAAGAATTTGTTGCTTCGAGAGAAACGAGGTTTACGAAGAATTGAAAAATAACTATTGGTTGTTGGATCTTGGATTTTGGTAGATATGACGATGAAGTTTAATGAATTAATTTTAAAACTGCAGGGGAAGAATTCTCATATTGCTGATATGATTAGCGCAGTTAATTCTTTCAAATGTAAGTTGGAATTGTTAAAAGCGCATTTGTTGAAA
This sequence comes from Trichonephila clavipes, assembly GCA_019973935.1. NCBI lineage: Eukaryota > Metazoa > Arthropoda > Arachnida > Araneae > Nephilidae > Trichonephila > Trichonephila clavipes. The sequence continues at coordinate 29,131 of BMAU01001906.1, read as the reverse complement.
AATTCCTTGTCTCACTTTCAAAATGTCAGACGAATAATTGAAAATTTAAATTTGAGTGTTAATGAGTTTGACACTACATCGTACAAAAAAAAACCATTGATACATTAACAATCGAATTTTCGTCGAGATTTCAAGATTTTCTACCGTTAGAATCAGTAATTCCATTTTTCGTCAATCCATTCAATGTTCATGAACCTGATTTGCCTTCCAAAATTTCAAATTATTTCGATGTTACTAACATGCAGGACTTAGAAATGGAAATAATTAATTTGCAAAATGATATTGTTTTAAAATTACATTATGTTGATAAATCAATTTGGAAGTTAGTTACTGGGGACAGTTTTCCTATTTTGAGAAAATGCGCTCTAAAAATATTTTCATACTGTGGAACTACCTATAATTGTGAAGCCCTTTTTTTTAATATGACATATTTAAAATCTAAATATCGATCACAGCTTACGGATGCACATTTAGATAACTGTTTAAGAGTGGTTAATTCGTCGTATATGTTCTATTATGAAAAAATTGCAGATGATATGGCAACCCAAATATCCCATTAAAATAATTTTATATAAAAAATATGTCATTGCTCTATCCACCATCTTTAATATACTTACAAACATTCTTCTGTATTTATGTAAGATTAATAATAACTTTGTTCCGTAATTAAATCTATAAATTATAAAATTAATAAATGAACATGTTTTATAAATATGAATATTATTTTTATATATTTGTTAGGTCAAAAAATAGTTGGCGCCTGCCATGAATTTTTAATTTAGTATTTCACTCTTTACATTAAAAACTTTGCCGACCTCTGCTCTAGACCATATCTAAATTGTGGAGGTGGTGTCGCCATCTATCGTGTAGAAGTCCAACCTTTAACAGGCTCTGGCAACTTTCCTCTATTCCCTTCGGGAAGGACACGATAGCAACAACAACAAAAAAACATAACGAAATGTATGATTAAATTTTATAGAATATCAAAAAAGTAATTTTTCAAGAAAAAAAAATAACACAGGGCTTTTATATATGACACAGAAATAGAAAATTTACGGACACCGAAAAGCAATCTTACAATGGACTTCATTAAGAACAATCACATAATAAACACAATCACGTGTTCTCCATTGCATTCAAAACAATCTGACTTGTACATGTACTGTTGCAAAATTTTAATGAATTTTCGAATTTGATAATTGAGTAAGATGTTCAAAAATTAAAGTTCTTAATTTTTTTTCAAAATTAAAAAAAAAAATATATATATATATATATATATATATATATATATATATATATATCACGCGTGTGCTCCTCAATCGAGGGCATTTTGTCTCCCTATGTTCGCTAATATTGTTGACAAATTTGTACTTTTTAAAAGAATATTTTCGCAATAAGTAAACGTTGGCAACAACGAAGGGCATGAACTGATTGGTTGGAAATACGTGATTGCATTTATCGTGTGACAATAGCGTTACGTGACTTTATGATCAGAATCGCTAGAAACAGGATATTACAATTATCATGTGACGTCAGATGAATTTAGCCCATTGAATTCGCTTCCAGTGCTTGTTCAATTCCAATATTTTATAAAAGAATTAAAATAAATACAGTATTCCACAAATAAGACAAAATTATTTGGTTGCCATTCTAACCAAACAAAATTTAAAGAAAATAAATTTAATTCAACAAGTTTCAACGGAATCATACTAAAATATTTACCCGTATGAAAATTCTAAATAACGAATATCTTCTGCATTATCCAATGCAAATGTTTTTATTCTATTCATATTTTTGATCAATATTCAAATGTTTTTCCTTTACATCTTATGTTATTTGCCATTATGGAGCTCTAATTTTTAAAAATATAAAATTTTAGAAAATGGACTACAATTTATGAAATATTTAAGAACAAATATCATGAAAAAAAAATTAGTTCGAGGAAAATGTTTTCTTATTTTTTTTTTACTTTTTATGTATATTTTAGCAATTGTTTTATTTTAACATACTCAAAAATCAATAATGACATTTCATTGGCCGTTAAAAAACTTCCTCGATTTTTTTCTTCAACTGCTTCGATCCTGAAACATTTCCTCTTCTTTGTAACTAATTAGATCTTTTAATAATAAAGGTTGTATAAAAAATAGTTAAATAATCATCTGATCAAGCATAGAAAAACCCTGAATTACATAAATTGTTTGTTGATTTTATCCGAAAAGTAATCATCATTCACTTTGTAAGCAAAGGAGAACAAAAAAAGGCGTCTATTGGTGTTTTTCTGAAGACTCCTTGAGAAAATCAATAATTTGAGTAAATCAATACCACAAGAGGAGAGAGCAAAGATGAGCTTAAGTAATATAATTGACGTCTGAGCACTCAGAGAATCTAATTAATGCGAGAATTCGAATGAGTTAATTAGCACTGAAATTCAAAAAATTTTACGAATATTGGCATAATTCAAATTTTTCATTTCACTCCATTTCATCCTGTAATATTTTCCATAAATTCCGGAATTTTCGGATTACCTTTCTAATGCTACGGAGCCTTATAATGTAATGTCTGAGAAATTTAAAATCACAGTGCTATTTATTTCTCCACACACACACACACAAAATATATATATATATGTAATAACTTATATTGATGGATACTCATAATTCAAATCTCCTTTATTATTAACATCTAATTCATATAATTCCTAATATCATGTTTCAAAACCCGTCTCAATTTATCTTTTTCTAAAGCATTAAAAACATATGTTGGTATATATTTATTACTGATTCTTAAGTCCTTGAATTCCCAATACATTTATTGAAGATTCCAAGAAATACAAGATCATTAATTGTTTCCATGCGTCTTTCTAACCGGGATTTAATATTCCTTAAACAACGATAACATTTTATAAATAACTCCGATCGCTCATAGTAATACAATCTCAATTTAAGCTTAGAAATAAGACTGTTACGTGGTACCAAATATAAGACATCAAACTTCCATTTTATTTGTCAGTATTACCGAACTGAAAGAAAATTTAGAAAACAAATTATAGATATATAAAAATGCTACAAATAATTTCATTACTAAAATTAAATTACCAATATGTGTTTCTCACCATAAATCGATTATATCAAAAAAAGTAATTTACTTACTTCTCTGTAAAAATATCAATATAAAGAAAACAACACGGAAGTAATTTTTCATATATACTGCTGAGCACACAAAATACACACCCTGAAGGAAGAATGCAAACCGCATGAAATTTACAACATCCATCGACGCCAGTGAAATATGTAAATCATGGACACTGTAGCGCAGACGCTCATCAGCTGAGACCGTATCACCACCTGCATGCGCTTTATAAAGGAATCACAGATGGCAATTTGAAGCAAAACAATTGTTTTATCGCGCAGGGTTTTTTTTGCGTAAAGCAGTGTTTCTCAAGCATTCAATGTACGTGACCCACTATTCAATCATCGTTTTCATCGCACGCCCCCCCCTACATGCAACAAAGTATTGGATTCAATAATACTATACTTTGACACTAAAGCTAAAATACGACTTTAACCTCTTATGTGCCACCGACATATATAAACGTCTCGCTCAGTCAAAGTATTAATTTTATGGACGTATTTGTACGTCTATCCGAAGCATGATCTTTTCTGTGCACTGCTATCCATAAAATTATTCCGAAGGCTTTGGAATGCAATAAAAAGACCTTGACAGTGTTTGCGAATGATTTACTTATTTCAGAGGATTTGCTTATTTATTCCTTTTCTTCTCCCCTTCCCCCTCAAAAAAATCCAATCAAAATGCGCTCGTCTACATGGAAAACGGTGGCAATGGGAGCGAATCACGTAACTTTTAACAGGCAGTTAAGGAATTCATTAAAAACCGTGCAAAATTTAAAGATAAGTGATAGAGTACAAGCCCATGAGGTCACTGATAATTATTAAACTTTTTCTTAACTTAGTATTGTTAAATTAATAATAAAATACATTGTACAATGTATTACATTTATAAGTGTATTATATCAGTGTAAATTTGTATATTTCATACTTTTTTAATAAACCATAAAGTATTTTGTTAGTTTGTATATATATATATATATATATATATATATATACTTTCAGTAAATTAATTTTTTAAATAATCTTTTCTTTTCGACTTTTCAATAGGCTTGCCCCCTCGTAGAGTTATCACGCCCCCAAGGGGGTGCGCCCCACAGTTTCACAAACGCTACCGTAAGGTGTTTACCGTTGCCTCGTGGAAGACATTGAGCGTCTTTTGACCAAGTTTCTGAATTCGACCGAGGAAGAATAGTAACCTATACAGAGAGATTGCGGATTATCCTTCACATAAATCGGTCAACGTGTTTGACGAAACCAAGCAACAATAATGCGGATCTTTCATCGCTAGATGCAAGGGAAATGGCGGGCTGAAAGTACCGATTGCACCCATCTCGTTGCACCACTGCCCATGAATATCGGCGGGTTATGTACATGACAGCGATGCATCACGCGGCCATAACATAACGGATTCAGTCTGTTACTCACCATTCGGTGTCCGCTGTCGAGCGGAATGTCCTCAAGTCGTCCATTGCTTCGTTTACCTTTGACTGGAAACCGCAGGCATTTATGCCGATAATGGTGCGATGAACAACGGACATGGACCACGGATTGGATCGACAGTGTGTTTAATGACGAATCCCGCTTGACGTCTTTTGTAAAAACAAATGAAAACCGATCAATTGATTGTTTGATTTTATGGCACAAGAGCCAAATTAGGCTAAACTGCGCCAAACAATGATTCAAAAAGTAATAAAACTTTGAAAACTGGTTCTAAGTAGTAAATAATTTGATAAAGTCAAATTTTGCTCAAAATGTTTCAATAGAATTTCAACTGGAAAAAATAATTTAATATAAAAAATTAAAAAATTAAAAATAAATAATAATAATAATAATAATGTTCAAGTTTTCATGATTTTCGAATAGTAAATAAATAATTCATTTATAAAAAGATCAGATTGTATTCAATAAATTCTATAAAATTTATTATTGGTGTAACATACCAATTGCCACTAAGAATGTAAAGAGATTTGGGTGGGGATTTTCCACAACCAAATCCCATTAAGATAAAGATAAAATTAATGCACGATAAAAAAATGATGCGATGATGATTAAAATCTGGACAATCTATTAAAATGTGATGAACAGAATACGGGACTTTACATGAAAGGCATTCTGGAGGCATATATATATATTCTCACCCAATAAAAGGTGCCAGTGCGATCAAACACAATGAAAATTGAATGAAGAAATCATTGTTAACAAAATAAACCCTGCTAGTTTTACCTATATATAACATTGTTGAATGCAGATCTATTTAAGTTAAGATACAAAAAAATACATTCATTTTATAATTAAGTCAATTTGATATAAGTTCGGCATTATTTATTTCAAATTTGGATTAAATGATAAATTATCACAAGGTAATTGTTATTACATATGCCTTTAACGCATTTATATAACTCATTTATAAATCATGTGTAAGATATTTGTTTCTGTAGAATAGACATTTCTACACAAACACGCGAAGTATTTCATCAATATTTAAACTTAACACAATGATCAAACACTGGCTCACATTTCACTTTGATTCAACTGTCTCATAAGAATACTGAGACAGGTCACAATAAACCACGACATGACGTCACTTTAAATCCTCTTATAATAAATATTCAACCCCACTTCAGAATTCATTTTATTCCATACAATTGATATCAATTGCTTCCCCTTCAAAAGCCCAGCTTATTTATTTCCTCCGTCCTGAAAATTAGTTTGCAAATAGAACAGCGCCATTCAATAGCTATGTGTGCGCAGACGCGACTTTGACTGACAAGACTAATAGCAAATAATCCCGCTTGATTGAGTTTGGAGTAGAGAGGCTGTATCTTAATCAGAAATTGTAGTATGTGTGAAGGGGACAAAATTCACAAAGCAACATATGTCCTTGCCGTAAATAATGTCTAATGTGTTTCTATTGATTGTTAAATTGACGTAGTCCTTTAAAATATCTTCGGTGACGTTTAATTTAATTGGGATGTAGCGACGCTTTCGTGTTTAGAGAATCGTTATTTTAGAGCTTGACATTTTGGAGGACAAACTAAAGGAAAAACATTGAATGTAAATTATAATTTATTCATTGAACTTGTTTAAAATATCTCCCTCGTGTCGATATTGATTAAAAAATTATGTATTTCTGTTTCCTTTGGTGAGTAAATTCCCTTATTTGTTTATTTGATGGTTGCTTAATTTTGCCATTTAGTAGTTTTAGCATTTTGGTATTTGTAGGCTGCAGTGTGAATAACTTTAAGGTACAATAATATTGGAGTAAAATCTGTTTGTAATGATTTCGCTAAATACCAAACTGAAGAGAGAATGTATTGGATCTACCAGAAAGTTTAATCCAATTTCAGAATAAAATAAAATAATTAATTTTCATACTTTCAATAAACTTTATTGAGCATTCTTTGACTACTGTATATGCCCTCATCATTTAAGACTTTTTGCCAGCGTGATGATAATTTGTATGCATTTTTAAAAACGCCTTACCCTTAGAGGAGAAAAATTCAACCAGTGCTTGCCTGATCCCTATAATTCATTTTTAAATTGTTCGCCTAGAAAGAATTTTGTAAGAATATAAGCAATTAATAATCACACACGCACACACAGATAATGCTAGGTCCGTGAAGTATAGTGGGTGCGATAGAATTTCCAAGCTTTTTGCTGTGCGAGTTTTTGATGTGGCCGCGGTAGCCGAGTGGTATAGGTATCGGATCGTGGCTTGCCTTGTCACGAGTTCGAGCCCAGTACCACTAAAGACTCGCCGTGTAGGGCAGTGATGCACGTTAAGGTATCCGACTACCCTAAAACCATGATTTTTTTCAAAAATTGGCAAATTCTTTTATGATTTTATTTTATAGACCATTTTATTAACTTAATAACAATACCAAGTACTTTATTTTCCCTCCACTAGAACAAAAACTACAAGCGTTTTAGTAAAAGCAAATGCCATAACTTTACACAAGATGTCAAACTCTGAAATGCGTTTTACGCGAAACGTGTTTTTTTCGAAAAACTCAAACGGGAACCGCGATTGCTCAAAAAGTTTTGAAAATAATTAGCTGAAATTTTTTGCTTATGTTCTGCATAACAGTAGAAGTGTTTTGATCTTCAGATTTATCAATAACTGTTTTATTTCAAAATTTGCAGCTCTTTATGTGAATATAGCCAATGTTTTTTTAAGCAATTTCGTATAATGACTTAGATAAAGTGCTCTAGTTTTTGTAAAAATTAAAATATTTCTTATCGTGAAGATCACTTCAAACAGGAATAACAAAGTAACATATCAAAATTGAAAAATTGAGAATTTGTTCATAAAGTCTTTGTAGAGAGCGGGCCCCGTTTATGTAATTTTTCGTACATTTTTACTAGCTTTTTCCCATTTTAATTATAATAATTTTTTTTCTTTTACCAATTTTAGGATTTTTTCCTTAAAATATACTATATAAATATAAAAATCACAAAAAGATCTCCATATTTCCTTTTTTTCAAAAAAAAGTTGTCGCAAGTAGTCGGATACCTTAAATCTGTCGAGAGCTGAAACGTCCTCCCGTTGGTGTGGCGTAGTAGTTAGGAGAGGATGTGCTAGCTTAGGTGTCGTCCACGTCACTTGACCATGGTTCAAAATTACGTGGTCCGTCGTCAAAAGCCCTCGTGTAGCTGAACAGGGTGACGTTAATATTCAATCAATCAATTGAATCAATCAAGCGAGTTTTTGATTAGTCCTAAGATCGTCTTGTAGTTGAACTAATCAGCTCTAATTAACCGGATTTACCGTTTTTATTATTTCCTTCAAAACATCACTATATTAATTAATATTTTCAATTACAATTAAAAGTCACATCGGGAAATACAGGCAGCTCCCCTCCATTTATCGTTCGAGGCTACTCTTCTTCTCTCCTTCCCGCTCAAAGGCCAAAACAGTTCACAGAAGCGCCCTCTTTCTAGTCTATCGTGTGCTATGTGTCAAGCCTCCTAGTGTACTATGTGCCACGCTGTTACAGTCTAATTATTTCCTCCCATCCTGAAGAAAACTTTTCACGATAGTTGAGTGGAAAGTTTTACTGGGATACCTGAAAAATACTTGACATAGGATCAGTTTATGCAGCAGTACAGAGTTATGAATTATTTCTTGAAATCCTTTTCTTTTAAACGGAGCTAAAAATATTTTTAAAAAATAACGTGCAAGTACCTGTTCTATCCGAAATTAGTACCTTCTTTTAAGGAAGGCATTAAACTTATCCCTATTAATCGATGTGATTTTTAACATATACAAAATATCATTTGGTGAAATACTGCTACCAAACGCAAACTTTAAAATACAAATACAAATATTAATTATCAAAAAATTAACATAAAATATGAAAAAAAAATTTTTAAATATTAACACCAAAATTGAAAATAAAAAAATTCCAAATATCAAAATACAAATACAAAAGTTTAAAATACTAATACCAAATATCAAATTTTAAAATACCAATACAAAATATCAAAGTTTAAAGTACAAGTACAAAATATCAAAAAAATTAAAATACTAATATCAAATATTAATACTAATATACAAATACCAATCATTCTAGAAAAAAAATAATAATACAAAGAAAATTCTTATTTTTCTATCAATTCTCATTGCAAGTGTGTGTTTTTTTCAAGTTTTAAGGGATACGGCTTAAACTATCAGCATTCTGATTCTGTTTTCCCTTCCGATAAGCAATCTCATAATTAAATGCTTGCAAAATTAAGGACCACCTTAAGAGTCTTGGATTATATAGTCCCAGTATTTTTCTCTAACCAGACCAAGGGATTATGATCAGCTTGTATGACAAATTTTTGGTGTCCATCATGATAGCATTTCAACTTTTGCACGGCAAAAATAATGGCTGCACATTCTTTTTCGGTAGTGCTATATTTTTGTTCTGCAAGCGACAACTTTTTGCTCAGGAACATGATGGGATGTTCTTCGTTTTCACATACTTGCGACAACACAACGCCTATTCCAAGATTGGATGCATCACACTGAATGATGAAGGGTTTTGTGAAATCAGGGCTGTATAAAACTGGATTTTTAGATAGTCTTGTCTTGAGCTCCTCGAATGCATTCTGGCAAGAACTGTTCCAGTCAACGGTTGATTTTCGATTTCGGCCCTTAAGTAAATCTGTCAGTGGAGCCGCGATTACTGAAAAAAAAAAATTCAGGAATATATCTTCTATAATAGCCAGATAATCCTAAAAAGGCTCTAACTTGCGTCTTGTTAGTGGTGATTGGGAAATCGTTAATGACCTGAACCTTTAATTCTCTAGGTGTTCTTAAGCCTTGGTCTACCAAATGTCCAAGATATTTAACGTATGTTTGAGCAAATTGACAATTGGGCTTGATATGTAATTTAGCGGAGCGTAGGTGATCAAATACATCTTTTAGATGTTTTAGGTGATCATCCAAGGCTAGTGAAAAGATAGCTATATCATCTAGGTAGGAAACTGCAAAGTCTTCACAATTTCTTAATAAGTTAGCCATAAGTCGACTGAAGTAATAGGACGCATTTTTCAGACCGAAAGGTAACCTCAATGGTTTAAAAGTTCCAAATGTTGTCACAAACGATGCGTACCTTTGCGCTCGGGGACTCAGGGGTATTTGCCAATACCCTCGAGTAAGATCCAAGATAGAGATATATTTAGCTGCCGATACCTTTTCTAAAAGTTCCTCGATATTAGGCAAGGGAAAGAATTGTGTCCGAGTTACTTTATTCAACCTTCTGTAATCGATACAGGGCCTTGCTTCCTTTCCCTGAGCTTCAACAAGTGTTAATGGAGATGTAAAATCAGATTCTCCTGGCTCTATTATTTTCAGTTCTAACATCTTATTAACTTCTGATTTGAGAATTTCAATTTGTCGAGGAGACATACGATAAGGCTTAGCAACAATTGCTCGTTCAGATTCTAATTCAATATCATGTTCAGCTAAATCGGTACATCCAGGAATATTCGAAAAAAGATTACTATATTCATATAAAAGTTCTTTGAGCTGTCCTCGTTGAATTTGAGATAATTTTGAATTTAACTGCACATCGCTGATGATTTTGGACCATCCCGACCTTTCATTTTCAAGTTCCAAACTAGGTATGTCTTCTTCTTCGTCATGCTTTAAAGGATTAATGTACAATAAGTTAATATTTTCCTCTCGTTGATGATAAGGTTTTAGCATATTAACATGATAAACGTGGGTTTTATCCTTCTCTGGGAGAATTGTTGCTCTATTTCTCCAGGGCCAACCCACTGAACAGATAACTTGTTAGGCATGGATGGAGCTATGACCAAAACCAGTTCACCCAGTTGAAATTGACACTTAACGGTCCGGCGATCATACCACAACTTCTGTTTTTGTTTGGCATCTTCCATGTGTATGATTGCCGATTCCTGACATCTTTTCATTCTATTAATGAGTTCAAATACATAATCCACAACAGTGCTTTCTACATGCTCTTCTTCTGTCAGTTTTTCGAACAATAACATCACAGGAGTCCTTAGATTTTTCCCGTGAACTAGTTCAGCTGGTGAAAACCCAGTACTATCGTGTATAACAGTCCTTAGGGCAAATAGGGCTTGAGGCAGAATTTTCTCCCAATCCGGAATTGCCTCCAGACACAGGACACGAAGAATCCTCTTCAATGTTCTGTGCATTCTTTCCACAGGATTACTTTGTGGGTGATAAACAGAACTTCTAACTACTTTAACTCCAAATCTTTTTAAAAATTCCGTAGTTAGTGCATTCATGAATGACGTGCCTTGGTCAGTCTGTAATTCTCTTGGGAACCCCATTCGGCTGAAAATCTGTAACAATGCATTTACAACAGTTGTTGAGCAAAGGTTTGCTACAGGAATGGCATCAGGATATCTTGATGACATACATAACGCCGTAATTATATATTTATTTCCTGACGGTGTCATTGGTAAAGGTCCACTTGCATCGATGTTAATCTTTGTGAAAATTTCAGTTATCACGGGAACAATTTTTAGTGGGGCCTTCTTTTTATCTTGCGGTTTACCCACCCTTTGACATTTGTCGCATGTCTTTACAAAGTCCTCAACATCACTAAAGCATTTAGGCCAGTAAAAGGATTTGAATATGGCATCTTTCGTTTTAGTTACTCCTAGATGAGCTGCAGCCGCCTCGTGACCTATCGTCATCAAATTTTTTCTATACTTTTCGGGAACAACTAAACATTAACGTTTAGTGCCATCCTTATCTTCTTTTTGGAAGAATAGTAAGTTATTTTCGACAATATAATGATTTTTCTTTGAAGACCCGCTTTTAGCTTCTTCAAACAGTGTTTTTAATTCAGCACTGTTCATTTGTTCCTTTGCAAAATCTTTATGAGATAATTTTATAAGATTTGATTCAGAAATTTCAGGTTGAATTAAAGGCAAAATATCATCCAGTTCGTCCGGAGATTCTTTATTCTTTTCGTTACTTTCAGGAATAGTTTCTTCTGACAAATTTAAGATCCTGTTTACTCTCTTCAGTCAATTTCTTCTGCGAACGTGTTTCAACAGCGTTCATCATATACACTTGTATTTCTTTATTCTTCTTCACTTCTTCAAACAATGCAGCAGTCTTTTCGGGGGCGTGGGTTCCAATCCCACCGCTGCCACCAGTCTGCAAGATCGTCTTGTAGTTGAATTAATCAGCTCTAATTAACCGGATTTACTGTTTTTATTATTTCCTTCAAAACACATCACTATATTAATATTTTCATTTACAATTAAAAGTCACTTCGGGAAATACAGGCAGCTTCCTCCATTTTTCGTTCGAGACTACTCTTCTTCTCTCCTTCCAGCTCAAAGGCCAAAACAGTTCACAGCAGCGCCCTCCTTCTAGTCTATCGTGTGCTATGAGTCAAGCCTCCTAGTGTACTATGTGCTACGCCGTTACACCCGGCATTATCCTGAAGCAACATACTGGCCTTCTAATTGAGCATCCCCTATCTCTATTCATGTAGTGCTGTTTTTAAAGTATTTATTTGCTCGCAGTACCTTACCAGATTAAGCTTTCTCTTCGCTTTCAATAGCTCAAATATATTGGTCTTCCAAGTGCCCCACTATAAACACAACATTCTTTCCGGTTTAGAATTTTTCCAGGTTAACCCCCTTCGTTAGGCACGTGAATCTCTCAGATGCATAATAAAAGTAGCTTCGGAGCTGAGTCTACTCGGTGGTCTGAAAGCGATCTTCCTTCTTCTATCTGTCTCTCGTCACTCGCCCAAGGATTCAGTTTTCAAGAGTGAGAGCGGTCTCTTCATATTTAGGGTTGAAGGGACCATTGAATCTGATAGATGCGGCGCGCCCATCAACGTCAGTTTTTATTTCTTCGTACCATTTAGATTTTTTTCTCCTAAAATAGTGTAATTTTGCAGTTTTATACGAAAGAAATTTGAAACAAATATTTTGTACCATTTGTTTGATAGGGTGAGTTTTTTTTTCTTCTGGAAATTGTGAGATATATCTGAGGGATGCCACTCGTCTAGCCTGGGAATGTCATTTTTATGAATTTGTACTGTTTCATTATTTTGATTTTTTTTTCTTGTGAAATAGTGTAGTTTTCAGTTTTACACGAAATAGTTCGAAACAAGTATTTTGGAACTTCTGTAAGATAGTTGTTTTTTGCTGGGAGTTGAAATGCATTTGAAGTACGCTAAGCACGTAGCCAGCGGCAGTATTTTTTGTGTCCTCAATGTATTTGGAATAAATTCCAGAAATATATATATGGGAATCAAAATCACTTAGATCCTCACGCACATATCTATGAAAAATAGGTTACGGACATTTGAAAGAACACCTGCGAAGATCTGAGTGTAACATTCACACGCCTCTTTCATTTTGACTCAGAATTGAAGAAATATCGGATATACAGCGCCCCATTCAAGACAAAAAACCAAGAGAAATATCACAAGGAGCTAAGAAGATAAGGTACTGAGTGTTCCCTCTTGTCAGGGCATCAATAAAAGATTATTAAAATTTTGTAATGTATTATACGAAAAATCAATGTGCATTGGACATTGTAAGGTGATTTGGGAAGACTGTAGTAAGGTATCTTAAAAATTTAATTTTTATTAATTATTATATTATTGGTTGAGTCCTAGGAGGACCCACTTCTGTCGCCAAATATTTTTTGCGTCAAAATTTTAGCGATGAAGGTTACAATATGTTAACCCTACCATTTCACACCAAAAGATTGGAGCTTCAAATGCCCTAAAAAATGGCAACCCTAAAAAAGTGAAACGAAAATCGCCTTTTTCGGACAAAAAGTCTTTTTGACCCCTGACTTCGCTTGAGAAGGTTGTTTGCTCTGCACAGGTTTTGTTAAGAATGGCTTGTGAAAGGAAATTACTTGAAACTGGGGCTACGACAGGTTTCTTTGTGCTTTTGGGCTCAAAGGGGAAGAAAGATACGTTAGAATGGTGCATGAAATCTAATGTAATTGTTTCACGGTATGAATGTTCGAAGTGTAGAAACGATATGAGTTTGCAAGAGCGAAAGGAAACGGTTGACAGCTACAAATGGCGTTGCCGAAAGATAATCCCCACGACATCGTTCGGAGTGTAAGAAAGGGCACTTGGTTTAGCGAAAGCAAGCTTGGTATGACTCAGTGGCGTAACGTACACCCCGCATCGCGGGGGGGCAGGGTTCTAAGGGGCCCAAAGCCAGACTGACGTAAATGCCTACCCTTTGTAAAACTGAACGTGGGGGCCTAAAACCTGACTTTGCTGGGGGGCCCAAATTTTCTTCGTTACGCCACTGGTATGACTATTATCTTGCATTTGACCAGATATTGGTTCGGTAAGAGCTTGAATGCGTTCGTTGTGAATGACTTGAAAGTCAATAAGAATTCCGTCGTGGACTGGTATATGTTTTGTCGTGAGGTACGTATGATTGTATGGTGTATCCACCACCCGAAAAAGACGAACCGCAAGCGTATGGAAAGTGCCTTTTAAAAATTTTTAAAATGATTAATTTCATGTATTTCTCCGATTTCATCTTTGCGAAACGCTCCTTTCGTCTTTTTTTTAAATGCAAATCATGTACTACACACTGGTTTTAGAGTGCTTTTTTAAAATGAATTTCATTGGTTTCTCCATTTTTATCTTTTTAAAATGATTAATTGCATGTATTTCTTAGATTTTATCTTTGCAAAAAGCACATTTCGCACTTTTTGTAATGTAAAACATTTATTACCAACGGTTTTCAGGCGTCCCTGACGCCATTCCTGAAACCCGTTTATTTCATGATTTTTGAACTTTTCGTACCCTCCCCCCTCTGACACATACGGTTTCCAAGAGTTTTTCATTTTTGACGCCATTTTGAAAACTTCTGTTTCTCAATTTGGTGCCATTTGGCGAAAGATTTTGGCGCCAAAAAACACCAGTGGGTCCAGCTAGAATTTTACCAAAAAACCTTTTCAAGTTTTGACACAAGTCGTCAAAAATGATGGCAACATGGTTGTATTTGTATTTTAAATAATTAGTTTTAATTGATTAATTTTTATTAATTATTATTGTATTTTATCATCCAAAATAATTCTGTACATAAAATTTCAGCTCAATTGAGCGCTTTAAAATGTATTTTATTAACGATTGAAAATTCCACCAAGATAAATAAATATATAAAAATATAGAGAGAGAGAGATTGTGAGCTAATAGTAAGAATTGAATAAACAGTGGTGGCACAAAGATAACTACATCTTTTTGATATTTTTTCGTTTAAATATTTCAATTTCTGATTATATTTTAAATATTATTTTATATCAAATATAAATTTTTTAGCGTCAAATCTTACCAATAAAATGATTGCACCTGGCTGTTAATTCAGAGCGTACGATACTTAGAAAATCGGGGTTGAAAGCTTGGAGAGTTATTAATAGAGTTGGCGATTGTTGCTATGAGATATGTAAGTACCGAAAGTTTTATCACCAAAACCCTTTCTTAACTTTTCCTCTTTCTTCTTCACAAGTTTCTTTAGAAGAGAGGGAAGGCTGTTTTCTTTGAAAATTATTTGACACATTTTGGCAAAAAAAAATCGACTTGACTGTTAATAATTAATTTTTTTGTGCTTCAATAACCCTTCAAGAGGCTTAACATGATTAACACTTCAAAAAATTAGTATTAAAAGATAATAGCTTGTCAGGATCTTAATAACAAGATTAGTCTGGTTTAAATATGAATTTTTGTGGTGTAAAAAACTAATACGGGGAATGATAAAAATAAAAAAGGAGATATCGTAATAAAGAAAAGTTTAAATTAAAATTAATGGAAAGGATTTTATTCCATGGAAGGAAAGGATTAAATATTAGGTGAATACAGATACGCAAGTGAAGAACTTTTGCTATGATCATCTGTACTAAACAATAATATTCTTTTTAGAAGGTTTTTCAGACACCCATAGGTGAGCTCTTTTAGGGTGAAATGTAAAAATGTATTTTATGTGTATGTGTGTATTTTGAATAATAAAAGCGAGAAATAAGAACTGAAATGTATTTTTTTTTTTATTTTCTACATAAAATAACTGCAAAGTAACTTTATTTTCAAAAAAATTGTTGGGTATTGCTTTTGAACTTTGTATACCCATTTTTACTATTCCCGTAATTTTCGCTCTATAAATAATAATTAAAAAAGTCATTAAAATTTGCAAAATGTAATGCCTCTTTAAAACAACATTAAATAAAAAAAGAATAAGAGTTCTAAGGCTACAGTTCTATACCTTCAATCTTAGTGAATTATATATTGTAACATTAGTAGAGAGAGAGAGAGAAAGAGAGAGAGATTTCTTATATAACAATCATGATCAAGGTAGTTTATGGTATTAGGTGCCAAGCAATGAGAAACTCGACTTGCAATTCTGCTCATTGCAAAGTGGTAGCGTGAATTCAGTTTTTCAGGTGGAAAAACAAAAAATTGTTTCAGTTCATGTTAATTGAATTCGGAGGCCAACGCATGACTTTAAATTCACCAGAAGGTTCCTCGAAAGCGCTCTCTAACGATCCGAACCTTATGACAGGTACATTATCCTGTTTGAAAACGCCAACGATTTTGAATACTTTTTCTTTGAAGGGTTAACATTGACTGCAATGATGTTCAAATAGAGTACAAACGTCAGGAACTAGTCTATAATGACAATGGTTCCTAACATACTCCATTAACATTTTAATTAAAACATAATACCATCACCTCCACCTTATTGCCATCCAGCTGTATACCTGAGTAACAGGATTTCTTTGAAAATCGACGTATTCGCATTCGTTCATCAATAGTATTGATCAGAAGATGTAAGACGTCGGATCAGGTGATTTTCTTCCAATCTTTTATGGTGCAATGCTGATGTACCATAGCTCATTGGAGGTACTTTTGATGATGTACTGTCAGAGCAGGGACCCTAATCCGAGGCCAATTGCATAGGCATAGTGCGCAGTGCTGTGTGTTGAGACACAACATCTGGGTCACCATCAGTAGCGCACACAGGAATTTTTCAGGGGGGGTCAGGGGTCGAAAGTTCAACATTCTTGTATTATGCTCCTTTTGATTTTGTCGATTTTCGGGAACAAAAGATAGTAAAAAATCTAATTTTTGAATAAATAATTAGCATTCATTAATAAAATTAATCATTAATAACAAGTAATTAATTACATTTTACGTACTATATACTTAGAATTATAATCAATCGGAGAAAAACAAGGGCTTTGGGGTGGGGGTCTGGACCCCCCTTGTGTGCGCCACTAGTCACCACATTGCAGCTACTGATGATATCAACTGTAGTACCCCTTTGATAATCACGAACAATGTATAACACTCAATACTCAGTTTTCTTTGAATCAACAAAGCGCTCTCTTTGATCGACAAACCACTGTCCGAAAAGTTGTGTTGTACCATCCATACAACAATTCCGATAAATATTTCCAGCGTGTGCGTGTGAACAACTGTTTGAAATCGGAGTTCCAAGGGGAACACCATAAAAATTTGATATTTAAGAAAATCTGATAAATCAGCTGTTTTACCCATAATATCGCTAAACATTCTACGTCTCGAAAGAAAAAGCACAGGCGTTTTGTAAAATCCAACATCAGCCGTTCATGCACCCAGACATAATCTTCGGACAAATTCAATGTTCTAGGTGAGGAGGGGTCATAACTTAATGGCTCTTGGCAATTATATGTATTCATATAATCTCCAGTGGTGCATATTTAGATAATTTTCAAATATAATATTATTAATTCTAAGAAAAAAATACTTCTATACAAAATTGGCATTTTCTTGAGCTGGTGCATCGTTTAACCTGGATTGCATGTTCTAATTCCTTGAAAATTCTAAAACACGAATTATATAAATTAATTGAAACAATTTTTAAATTGATGTGTATGCAGAAGAATACTTTTATATGAAATTTTAAGGAAACTTATACTTTTAAGAAACAGATGAACCCTGACAAAAAAAATTGAACTAATTTCACTAAGTTAAATTTATGTTTCAAAATTCATATACACTGCTCAAAACAATTAAAGGATATTGCAAGTTTTATATAAAATAAAGATATACCCGAAATTTTTTTTGCCGAAAATGGAAGAAGAGAGAATCACAAATGCAAATTTTTTTGATTTTCAAACTGTGGAGTATGCTAATTTTGAGTCCGACGTCAAAAACGTCGCTTCAGCGGCTGCGAATGAAATTTGACTTAGCAGAATTTTATTTTATTTCAACTGAAATGAAGACAAGGATGATCGGCCTTCACTGACTGCTTAGTTTCGATGAGTACGATGTCTCAGCGAAGTCATTTAACTGATTCAGAAGCTTGGAGAGTTGTTGGCAGGTTAGAAGGGGTCTAAACTCAAGGGGCGAAGTAGCGCAAGCCATTGGAGTGTCACAAAGTGTGATTTCCAGGATCTGGAACAGTTTTTGGAGACTGGAAGTGCAGGCCGTAGACCAGGACAAGGTCGTAGACGGGCAACAACGCCCAATGAAGATCGTTATTTAGTGTTAACGGCTCGGAGACACCGAAATATGAACGCTACTCTTCTCCAACAACACCTTCGCTCGGCTACTGGCACCACGGTTTCAACTCAGACTGTCCGAAACCGGCTCTATGGTGTAGGTCTGTATGCTCGCCGACCTATGGTATGTGTTACACTAACATCAAGGCATCGTCGCGACCGCAGGGAGTGAGCAACAGAACATGTGAAATGGAGGAGAAATGAATGGAGCAATGTTCTTTTTTCTGACGAGTCCCGTTTTTCTGTTCATCCGGATAATAGGCGTATTTTCATCTTGAGGGACCGTGACAGTATGAATAATCCTGCGTTCAAGCACGAAAGTGTCAGATTTGGCGGTGGGGGAGTGTTGGTGTATGGTGGCATCTCCATTGACGGGCGCACAGACCTCTACATCATTCGAGATGGACCTCTGACTGCTCGCCGATATAGGGATGAGATCCTTAGACCTATTGTAGTCCCTTACGCTGCAGCAATCGGAGATGACTTCATTTTAATGGACGATAACTGCAGGCCACCTCGTGCTAACCTGGTGGAGGATTTCCTTTTCGAGGAAGGAATCATACGAATAGAATGGCCAGCGTGTTTTCTAGACATGGATCCAATAGAGCACGTTTAGGACGCTCTAGGAAGACGAGTTGCTGGCCGCCAACCACTCCCACAAACTCTCCAAGAAGTGGAAAGAGCTTTTCTGGAAGAGTGGGACAGAATACCCCAACTCGTGATTAATAGCCTCATTGACTCCCTGCCTCAGAGGTGCTCAACGTTGCTGGACGTCCGTGGAAACCATACCCCCTACTGAAAATGATTTCCTTTGAAGAAAACACCTTTTCTTATTCTTTTTTTCTCATATGCACAAATTGTGTTTTTTTTCTTTTCTTTTGTACACAAATGCGCAATAAAATGCATTTTTTCTGCCAAACATGTGCAATTTATTTTCATATAACCTACTACGTCTGTCGACCATGTATCAATCAGTCGACCATGTATAAAAAGTTTCCCAGCCACAGGATACACCTAAAACCGCAATATCCTTTAATTATTTTGAGCAGTATATAAGTAAGAAGTATAAGTATAAAAGTATTCATAAAGATATCTTAAACATTAACCACTATTGGTTTCTCATGATTCAATTCTTTTAATTACTCATGTTTACATCATCAAATTGTTCTATGAATCTTTGAGTATGCTTTCAGTAGTATATTCTTAACTCAATTTAATACTGTTTACTACAAATTTACAATTTATTTATAAAAGAAATTACAGTTATTGTGATATTTTAGATATACGAATAAATAGGAAGCCTAGTGGCTGAGAGTAGTCACGTTTCGCGCGTCTGCACCCCATGTCCTGGGTTCAAATCCAGGGCTGGACATGGTGAAGTCAGCATTTCATTCCTTCAGTGGGTCTATAAGGGAGTACCAAGCTTGTTTGGGAACTAAACAATAGGGGTTTCGCGTCCAACTGACCATCTGACCTGAACATCTGCTCAAGCCAGTGCTTTTCAAACTGTGGGATGTGCCCTCTAGCGGGGGTGATAACCCTAGAAGTGGGCGCGAGTATATTGAAAAGTCGAAATCAAAAGATTATTTAAAAAAGTATTCATTTATTCAAAGCAAACAAACAAAATACATTCTGATATATAAAAAAACATTTACACTGACATAACACACCTATAAATTTATCAGTACTACAGAATGTAAACTCCTGTTTGTGAAAATTGCAACACCATGAAGGAAGCATCATAGTTGAATGAAATTTAATACACAGTTGAGTGGTAATGGTACAAATAAATGATTACATTTTCAAACCAAACAAACAATTAAAAGAGACAGAAATTAGTATTTTGTGTGGCCACCACGCGCCGCAATAAGAGCTGCTACACCACGCGGCATGGAGTTAAACAAATTTTTAATATCTGTCTGCGGAAGAGTATTCCATATTGTTTGTATGCGCAACCAAAGTTCGTCTGTCGAAGCAACAGGACGAAGATCACGAGCGAGAAGCCGCCCAACGATATCCCACTCATGTTCAATCGGTGGCATATCCGGCGAATACGCAGGCCAAGGAAGAAGCTGTACCTGCTGCGAATCAAGATGGGATTTGACAGTCTTGGCGACATGTGGACGTGCATTATCCTGCTGGAATACAGCCCCTGGCAATCCTTGCAGGAAAGGAATATCTTAGGGCTGTAAAACTTCGTTTATGTATCGAGTACTGTTCAAATTTCCCACAATTCGTAGCAGTTGTGATCATCCATGATATGCTATGGCACCCCAGACCATAACTCTGGGTGCTCGTCGACTGTGGCGTACGATAATGCACTCCGGAATGCGCCGTTCACAGGCATAGAGCCTGACTCGAATTCAGCCATCATGGTGCCACAAATGGAAGCGGGATTTGTCAGAAAAGACGACCTGCTGCCAATCAGCACGCCAGCTCCTATGCACATTGGCCCAGTGTAGTCGCAGGCGGCGATGGTTTTGCGTGAGAGGAATCCTGTATAAAGGAATCCTTGCTCGCAGCCCACGCTGCAGCAGACGTCTCCGAATTGATGAAGCACACAATGAAACATATGTAGCTGTTGACCACTGTGCTGCCAGTTGTCTAGAAAAAGCACTGCGGTCCGTCTGAGCCATTCCCACCAGGCGTCTGTCTTCGCGAGCTGACGTCACATTTCGAAGTCCACTCACGGATTTCCGAGCTGTCCGACCCTCGTCCGTCCCTTGCTTCGAAACACGCATGATTGTGTTGCTGTTACGCTGCACACGAGCGGCTACTGCACGATAAGACAATCCAGCTTCACGAAGGCCGACGATTCTGCCCCGTTCAAACACCGAAATTTACTCAAATTTCACTCTCTTTCATCGACGAGGCATAGTAAAGATTCAGTTCACGTTTACACTAGCATATAACCACCGATAATAATACACGCCTCTCTACAGCTGTCTATTTATATTCGGTTTGATCTACCCTTCAGAGGGCGCTGCTCAGCATACGCATGCGCTACCGGTCTGCAATTCTAATCATTTGCATATCATGCCCTACTTTACACACACACACACATTTCCTGAAAATTTTAGCTCACTCGCGTAGGTCCTTCGTGGTGTTGCAATTTTCACAAACAGGAGTATATTTTATAATTAATTTAACAATACTAAATTAAGAAAAATTTAATAACTAAGAGTGATCCCACGGGCTTGTCATATATAAAATTGCATGCAAAAATTAAAACTTACTTTGATCATTTGTATGTTTTATAATTAATCCCTTGACTACCGATTAAAAGTTATACGACTCCCTTCACAATACCATCGTTTTGCACGTATGCAAGCGTATGTGATGTATTGAGGAAGGAAGGGGAAGAAAGGAATAAATAAGGAAAACATGTGATGTGCAAGTAAATCCTTCTCAAACACTGGCACGATCGTTTTATTACATTCCAATGCCTTCGGAATAATTTCATGGATATCAGTACACAGAAAAAATCGCACTTCGTAAAGACGTGTATATACGTCCAGGGCAATTAATGGTTTGGCATAGCGAGTTTATATACGTAGGTGGCACTTAAGAGGTTTTAATCATATTTTAGCTTTAGCGTCAAAGTATTATATTATCGAATTCAATATCTTGTTATGATATGGAGGGGGCGCAATGTAAATTATGATTGAATATTGGGTCGCAAGTATTCAAAGTTTGAGTACCACTGGCTCAAGCACCTCAGTTCCCAAAGCCACATGAAAACTGATAGGGGTAAAGCTGGCCTTTGCCCTCATGGGCTTACTTACCATTGAGTTTAGTTTTCGATATAAATAGATCATAAATACAGGGTGTCCCCGAATGGCATGTACAAACTTGGAGAGGTGGTAGTGAACATGATAGCGAGCAATAGTTATATAGGAAAGCATGGGCGGAAATGTTACCCTAATGAGACGCAGAGACACAAAGACAGTAAAGACATAACACAGAATGCGGTGTAAAACGCTTTATTACACAAGAAGCAATAAATAAAAAGTATGACATAAACGCATCACAGGAGGTGTTCGAAATTGCGGCTTTTGGCATGTATGCACGCGCAACATCGACACGACAG
The DNA here is from genome assembly GCA_019973935.1 of Trichonephila clavipes. Taxonomy (NCBI): domain Eukaryota; kingdom Metazoa; phylum Arthropoda; class Arachnida; order Araneae; family Nephilidae; genus Trichonephila; species Trichonephila clavipes. The sequence continues at coordinate 6,888 of BMAU01001906.1, read as the reverse complement.
GGATTGGAGAACATGTTCGAAAATACCGGGCATTTTACAGATCGTAGCAGCAACGATAGACATTCGTGCCACCAGGTCCGAGTCAAATTCCGTTGGGTAGAACAACGATCACCAAACCTTTTGACCTCATGAACCAGTAAATTCATAATTTAAATCCCGTGGACCCCTAATAGGATTTTTTAAGTGTTAAGTATACACTCAGGAAGATTGAAAATAGCGACCCAAGAAGGAAGCTAAGTGCAATCGCGAAACTTTGCAAATAAGTACAGCGTAATGTGATATGCAAATGATCCAAGTTTTGGGCCAATAAGCATGCTCATACACGCCGAGGTGGCCTTACAATCAGGAAGAGGGTGCTATATAAGCCAGCACAAGTTCGAAGATTCATAAACGTGACGATTATCTGCCGATTGTAGGAAGACTTTGGTAAGCGAAACATGTCAAGTAAACGTATTAGAAGACATTTCTCACAGTTAAGCGAAATTGAGAGAAGACTGATCATCGGGATGAAAACTGCAGGCTGGTCGACGCGCCGTGTTGCTGGCCAGATGGATCGTTCGGAGTGTATCGTTAGAAATTGTTGGGAGCAGTGGACACGAGAAGGTACCCACGTGCGGAGAAGCGGGTCCGGAGCGAACAGGAAGACCACGAGGAGAGAGGATCGAAGGATCATGCGGCAAGCACTTGTGGACCGCACAGTGACTCGTTCAACGATACGAGCAGACGTAGGCGTAGCAATTGATCCACAAACAATTTCCAGACACCTTGCAGAAGCAAATCTTAAATCCTAGCGCCCTTCCGTGCACTCCCTTTAACTCCGGAACATCGGCAACTGCGTTTACATTGGTGCCAAGCCAGATTAATGTGGAATGTCACAGATTGGCAAAATGTTGTGTTTAGTGATGAATCCCGGTTTGTTTTGGGGACAGATGATAACCGTGTACGGGTGTGGAGGCGCCCTGGTGAGCGGTACAATTCCCCCCACACTGTTCTACGTCACAATTCCCGCACAGCTGGTGTAATGGTCTGGGGGCCATAGCCTATGATAGCCGGTCCACTTTAATTGTGATGCATGGAACCTTAACGGGCCAACGTTACGTTGATGATATTCTTCGACCCCATGTAGGATCTTTCCTAAATGGTCTCCTAAGGGCAATTTTCCAGCAAGATAATGCTCGTCCGCATACAGCAAGATTTGCTCAAGACTTCCTACGTCATTTTCAGACTATTCCATGGCCGGCCCGCTCCTCCGATTTGTCCCCTGTAGAGCACGTGAGGGATCAGCTGAAACGGCAGATGCCATCGTGTCACTCTGTACATGATTTAGAGTTGGCTGTTCAAGATTTGTGGTCCTATCTGCCTCAGGACAACATAAGGTGTCTAATCAACTCAATGCCAGACCGTGTGGCGGCATGTATTGCAGCTGGAGGGGGTCCAACGCGCTATTGAAGTTGCCCAGTGTTTGTGTCGTTGTACACCCTGTATTCGTTTAATTGTCTTGTTTTTGCGATCAAGTGAATCTCTCATCTGTGTCATTATGTGTATTAAATTTAATTTCAATCCGATGCTTTTTTCTTGGGTCGCTATTTTCAATGTTCCTGAGTGCATTTATAAAAAAAATCGTGATCCAAGAACACAATCAATGCATCTTAAAACATAACTTAACGGGATGAGTTAGTATATTCTACATTTTTGGGGGACCAGCAGAATTTTATCCCGTATGACTAGCGGTCCAAGGACCACCATTTTGGTGACATCCGGGGTAGAATGCAGATGATATGAATGTCCGCTAACTGAGTGTTCGTATGACGATTTATTTTCATCGCTGTCCCTGTCTGAAATGAGGAAACCGCATGTGCTGACCTTTAGCACTCGCATATAGCGCCACCTATTACTTTCCCCACCCATGCTTTTATCCGTAATTATTGCTCCAGTGACGATCTCTACCTTCCCTCCAAGTTTGTACATGGTATTCAGAAACTCCCCGTAAATACACATCAATAGAAATCACCTGACCTCTATCTATTTTGACACCAAATATTAAACCTGATTTCAGGAAGCGCGGAACTTCTGCTTAGTAAAATTTTGAAAAAATAATAAATTGGTTAAATTGGTGCATAGTCATTAATTAGGTCCAGACAAGTATTAAGAGATCTCAGCGTTGTTAATATTTTTCGAGGGGTGAAACTATAAACAATTTTCAAACAGGTATTATTCTTTTAACTTTAAATTAAATAATTCGAATCTTTTACACATTATTTGCAAAGAATTATGGTTTCAAAAAAGTACAAATGTTTGAAATATAATCATAAATTAAAAAATTATAAACATATGAAAATAAGAAATAATTCTGTAATAAATAATAAGTAAATTGTGCGTTGCGCACGCCTTATGTTTGTTTACTTCCACTTGTTTTCATAAGTCGAAAGTATTGCCTTTTTAAAACTACACATCTTTGATTGCTGTCTGTTTCTTTTAGTAATATTTATCTTTACGTAAACCAAATTTTTTGTATCTAAAAGCCATCAAAAAGCTTCAAAAACATGATATCAATTGTTCTGTATTTGCTTACAAATGATGCTTATTAGTCGGCGCTATCGAAAACCCAAAGGTAGGCCACCAAAAAGAAGGAGTTTGTGTGCATCCAAAGTACAAAAGAGATGGGAAAATCACATGCAAAGTGATTCTGATTCTAACAGATAGAGAGCTAAAAACTCTGATATTTTGCTTGCTGAAAATTCACTTATTATGGATACTGAAATCTCCATTAGTGATGAAGGTTCACATGCTGCGTGAAAAGGAACAATATTTGAATGCAAGTCTTAGCAAACTTCAGATGTTTCCTCTCTTCAACATCAATCTCTCTTTTGTACCTTTTTAGAGTGAGAAAAGTACATATGTTTGGATGAACAATAATGATATGTGGTCTGCTCTTTTATCTAACACAAAATGTGATGAATGTGATGTGATGCTCATTGGATGTCGAATGTAATAACTAGTGCTTATGGTTTTCTGCTGTGTGGCTTAGAGCTTGGAAATGCCAAAAGCTGCAGCAAAATATTTAATTCTGCATTCTCCAGCCCTCGAGGTGATGGATGATTGGCAAATTGTTTCTGATGCAAATAAAAAGCCTCGCTGAAGCTTTTCTTAAGATTGGGAAAGCCATGCAGCATTGCGTAGAACTTTTCTCTATGGCTATTGGTATTCATGCAATGGATAAGAAAACTCCTTTCTCAAAAATGTTTGCCACACAAATTGTATGAAGAAGCGGTGCGTAGCCTCAAAGTTGAAGACATTCTTGAAATTTCGAAAAGTAGTCCGAAAACACCATGAAGATTTGCTCGGCACTGCTAATGGTGTTATAGACATCACCGTTTCATATGATGGAGGCATGAGCAGAAAACGGGGACATTTCGTCACCGTATGGGTTAAGGAATCGCTATCGACATTTTGACTGGGCTCATTATTGATTACGAAATCCTTTCCAAATATTGCCCAAGAATGCACTACCGCAAAAAGGGATTTGGGAGAAAATGAGTTGCTGAGTACTCCATAGCGGTGCTAAATCCCACCAAGCATAAGAATTTTGCAGCGAAAATTATGGCAGGATCTTCTAAATGCCATGGAGGTTAAAGCTGCAGCAGAAATTCTATGGAAAAGATCCTATTAAAAATTGTGGTATGCGATATGTGAGCATCTTGTCAGGGATGGTGATGCCAAGACCTATCAACATTTATCATCATTTAAATGTTGTTATGGTAAACTGCATAAAAATTGCAGAGAAGAAATGCATTAACCGCGGCGAAAGGCTTCAAGCACAGGACCGCCGTAACAAAATTTTAGAGTGGCGGAATAAAGGTATCACTCATATTGGTGGGCGGAAAGAGGGCAACCCCAAAGAAAACACCATTATTGTGAAAACTGACTAACTTTTATAGAAAAGCTATAAAAGACAATGCGCCAGATGTAAGAAAAATGAAAAGCGCAATTTTAGCTTCATTGTTTCATTGTTCATCTACAGATAAAGCTCCAAAACATAGTAAATGCCCTACTGGCTCGACATCATGGTGTGCTTTTACCAGAGGGGCATTGGCTAAAAATGAGAACCCTATGTGTCCCATTCACTGATGAAAACTTAAGCTGTCTGAACAAGTTCTGGAAAAAATACTTCCAGTATATCTACAAAGGCTTAGTAAACTGATTGAGCTTAGAAAGATGCAGTGCGGGAAAACCCTCAGAAATGCCAACAGAAAGCATCCATAAAAAGTGTTATTATTTGGAAAAACTTCGCCCAAAAGAAACTTTTGTTTCTAAAAAGCGATCTTGAGGCTGGGTGTTATAACTGCCACTTGGGTGGATATAACTCTTGGCTGCTTCAATAGCTTAGCTATTGAGCACAATGAGGATTAAGCCCCAGTATCTGTGGACATTTCGCATAAACGTGATAAAACACGACGTTTAGCGCAGAGTGGAAAAAAGAATTCTGAGTGATTGGAGAAAGAAAAGAATAATCAATAAATTGGCTAAATCATCCAAAATTACAAAGAACATTAAAAGAGAAGGGGAAACGATATGGTGCTGGTAAATTTTAAATGCTTTCTTAGTAAATTACTATTTATTAGCGCTAACATTGAAAACATTTTACCGAAAAACTGTACCATGTATGAAACCTCAATGGCATTCCTATTATAAATTTTTTCTCTCTCTTCAAATTATGCTTGTAAATAAATAATCTCAGTATAAATATGTCTGTTATTAAATAAAATGGATATGCTTAATAATATCAGAACAACAATTATGAAAGAGTAAGTGGGAAAACATTTTTTAAAATGACTTTTTCTCAAAACTTTGTTTTTCAGATTTACGTGCTTTTAAAATGTTCCATGCGTCTCAATTTTTGAGCAAATTGCTTTGACATTTCTCGTGAAGAATACTGATAAGTGCATAAACAAATCGCAGGCATCCATTTAAAAATTGACCTTCCGACTTTATTTAGATAGTTAAATTTCATTTTTAGTGTACAAAATCTGTTTATTTTACAGAAAATTAAGTGCAAATAAACAAAAAACTTTTTTTTTAAAAAATTAACCGGTGCATGAAAATTGCTAAATACAAATTCAGCCCTTATGTGTAACATGTCACCAATAAAGACATTAATAATGTTAGATTCGAAGTCAAAAAAATAAAAAATTGGCTGAAACGCATGGAATGTTTTGAAAAATTTAAAAATTATTAATTTTTTAAATTTAAAAAAATGGTAATTGATGAAATTTTTTTAAAGATATAGTTGATCTCAGTTGTATTCCAAAGTGTATGGTGCTCATAAATTTTCATTACTCTTTACTTAATAATTAAAAAAAAGTTTTGAGAAAGTCCACTATCATCCATAGCAACCACAAAATGAAAGGAAGCAAAAATGTGGAAAATTAGAATAAGTGCGGGATATTAGTAAGAAGAAGTATGAGTATGCAAATTTTTTCCACGTCTGTTCATCACGTGATAGCGTTCATAAGAGCTTTAAAGGTTTTGACGCGTGTGGACAGTTGTTGTTTCAAGTCAAAGTTTTACAGGAAAGATTTAATAGACGAACTTAAAATTTTTGGCATGTCTTCCCGACATCACATAGATGATTTTATGCGTGGCCGAATTATTGAAAGATCGAAGAAGGGCGAAAAATAACAGATGTTGCCAGGAGTTCGACATCGCTCACAGCGTTGTTTCACGGCTGTGGAAGTCATTTAAAAACTACTGGAATGTGTAGTAGACGGCACGGGGAGGTCGTGTTAGAAGTACGACGCCTGCAGAAGACAGATATATCGTCCTATCAGCAAAAAGGAACAGGCGCACCACAGCTCAGCAGGTGGCAAATCAGTTTCTTGCTGCCTCAGGAAAGCAGATCTCCCGAAAAACTGTTGCCAGACGTTTGAGGGGAGGAGGACTATACGCACGCAGACCTGTTGTGTGTGTCCCATTGACCAGACAGCACCGTACTGCCCGTTTGCAATGGTGTCGTGAGCATCACAATTGGACTGAACAGGACTGGGCATGCGTACTATTCTCAGATGAGAGTAGGTTCAGTCTGTCATCGGATTGTAGACGCCAACCGATCTGGCGCGAGAGTGGTACTGCTTATCGTCCAGAAAATATCCAGGAAAAGGACCGATATCCGACATGCAGTATCATGGTGTGGGCCGGCATCATGATCAATGGCCGCACGCGCCTACATGTGGTTGCGAATGGGACTATGACGGGCCAACGATACATTGATGAAGTTCTACTTCCCTCATGTTCGTCTCTTTCCGTGGTGCTGTCGGTGATAAATTTGTTTTTATGGACGACAACGCAACATGTCATCGAACACTCGCTGTTCAGGATTGTCTAGACAGCGAGGGTATTCAACGTCTCGTATGGCCAGCGCGTTCTCCAGATCTAAACCCCATTCAAAATGTGTGGGATGCTTTGGGGAGGCAAGTTGCTGGTCGAAACTATCCTCCGACAAACAAGAACACCCCTCATCCGTGCACTCACAGAGGAATGGGATAAATTGCCTTCAACAGCTGCTGGATAATGTTGTGCAAAGTATGGTACGACGTGTGGAATGTTGCATCACACTCCACGGGTGGACATATCCCGTACTGATACCTTCTTTAAGGTGCCTGCTGACTTTTAGATGCATTGTTCCATTTCTCCGTACGCAGATCAAATGAACATTTTTTTTCTTTTCAGATGTTTCACAGCTTTTTGTACTTTCCAGAACAATAAATATTCTTTATTCTTAATGTCTGAACAGTGTGGCAACTATATTTTATCCCTACTAGGCCTCATGTCTCGCTTAATGTTATGCTACATAGCAACTTGTGATCCGTCCCTAGCACCGTCCAGCAGTGT
>BMAU01001905.1:0-31151 GCA_019973935.1 Trichonephila clavipes | reverse complement strand
ATCTATGAATGGATGGAGGGAACGTAATGGACTTTTGGGTGGCAGAGAAATCTGTTTCTTAATGCTTTGTATTTCTTCCTGAAAGTGGATGCCTTGAACCCAACGAATGATGGTTTCTTCAGCGGTTTTGGTTTCCGAAAAGGTAAGTGAAGTAGTATTAATATGGGATGAACTGATCAATGATCCTTGAGAGGATGCTATCTTTTTACAGTTTTTAATAAATCTTTGGCAATTTGCAAAAACGCAAATTATTTTGGTGAGGGAAGAGTAGTGTTCGAATAAATCATGAATTACATCATTTGATGTGTGAGTAAACCGATTGAAGATGTAGACTGATTTTTGTTCCGCTTCTACCTCATCTGAAGCCTCATCTCAAGTAGATTCAGCCTTGGGCCAACTAGAAGTTTCTAGCCTTAGCCAGGGTGGTCCTTGCCACCATAACATGCAATCTGGTAAGCATTTAGGATCAATACCTCGGGATGCAATATCTGTGGGATTTTCCTTAGAAGGCACATGTCTCCAATGCTTTGTAGGTAGAACTTCCATAATTTCATATATTCTATTTGCTACGAAAGTTTTCCCATTTGCGAGGGTGACTAGACAGCCAGGAGAGAACTATTTTGGAATCCGTCCAAGCGAATACATCAAAGGTATAATGTTTTAATGTCCGTAAGACCGATTTAAATAGCTTGGATAGTAAATGTGCACCGCATAACTCCAATCGAGGAATGGAAACTTGTTTGACAGAGGCTACTTTAGTTTTCGATACAAGTAGTTGAACTTTTATTTTGCCGTTGTGTTTTTGCCGACAGTAGATTGCAGCAGCATAAGCTAATGAAGAAGCATCTGCAATACCATGCAATTCTACTGTGTTGTCTGCGATAAGGATGACCTATCTAGGAACAGTGAGATAGTTGATTTCATTAAATGCCTTTTGAAACTTAAGCCAATCCTCTGTTTTGAGGAATGGGAGAATCCCAATCTGCTTTTGTAAGCCAAAGTTTTTGATAAAAAATCTTCATGAGTACTGTACAAATTGAAAGAAGTCCTAAAAGATCGAAAATTTTGGAAGATTCAGATAAAATACGTCTCTTTGTGAGTGGTGGTGTAAGTTCAAGCGATGGTTGGAAACCAAAAGTGTCGTTGGATGAATTCGAAAATAAGCCTAATACTTTGGAGCTTTCCTTAGAATATTTGAAAAATTCAACTCGTGTATCATGAGAACTATGGTCTGAAAATTGAGCAAGAAATTCGGTGGAATTAGAATTCCATTTTCTTAAATGAATCCGCGAGTACTCAAAACATGAGCAATGTCCTTGCAAATGGAGATTGCGTTATTTGGCGTATCTGATCCTGATAGTAAATCATCCATATAAATATCTTCCTGTAAAGTTCGGGATAGGTTGGGATTATTTTTATTATCGAAAGCGATTTGCTTAATACACCTAGTGGCCAAAAAGGAAGCTGAGGCTAAACCGTAGGTGACAGTTTTTAGCATGTATGTGCGAATGTTTTAATTAGAGTTATTTCTCAAAAGATTTTGTTGGAATTTCTGATCTTCATCAGCTACTAAAATTTGACGGTACATTTTTTCAATGTCTGCTGTAAATACAATTTTAGGAATTCTAAAATTAAGCAATATTTCAAAAATATCCCTTTGTAATTTGGGACCTACGCCAAGCAGAGAATTTAATAACGCACCATTTGTTGTTTTGCAAGAGAGAGATGCATCAAAAACTACTCTTAACTTTGTTGTAGTGCTGGATGTCTTAATAACGGCGTGATGCGGTAAAAAATTCTGATCTTTGTTGGAAGTATGGGAATTGGAATTTACTAAACTCATGTGACCTAGCGATTCGTATTCATTCACGAATTCTTTGTATTGTTTTTCAAAATCTGGGTTATTTTTAAATTTCCGCTCCATTGCTAATAAGCGAGAAATTGCTGCGGGATTTGAGTCTCCCAATTCTGAATTTGATTTATAAAATGGGAGCTTTACAACAAAGCGTCCATCGGAACTACATGCATAAGTATTTTGAAAATGTGTTTCCACAAATTGCTCTTCAGAAGTTAATATTTTATCTTTTACGTTAGGAATTTCTTCTAATTCCCAAAATTGCTTTAATTGATTGTCAATATTTGTATCATTAATATGAAGATTTAACATTGAATTTAAATTTAATGATTCAGTTAATTTGCCTGAAACCAGGAAACCAAAGATGGAATTTTGAGCTATTAAAGAACTTTGTGAGCAAGTAATGGATGCAGGAGGGTACGACGGAACGACGTGGTCGATCGCATCCACCTCAGTGCGCCACTTCACGTGAGGACAGGCAAATTGTGCGCATGGCAGTAACGGTTCACTCAGTCACATCACGAACCATAGCACAGCACAATGAGTCTGTTACGCATCATTCAGTGTCTGCAAGTGCCATTCAACGCCCTTTACAGCAGAATGGTCTGTCCGCAAGACGTCCATTGCTTGGTCTACCCTAGACGCAGAAACACTGACGTCTCCGCCACCAATGGTGCGATGAACAAAGGATGTGGGCGAAAGAATGGAATGAAGTTGTCCTTACTGACGAGTCACGCATCTGTCTGCAACACCACGATGGTTGGATTTGAGTCTGGAGACACCGTGGAGAGAGGATGCTGAACAGCTGCGTTATGCACCACCGCACTGGTCCTGCACCGGGTATTATGGTATGGGGCGGTATTGGATATCACTCTCGCACTCCTCTAGTACGCTATTGCCGATACTTTAAACAGCCATCGCTACATCTCCGAGGTGTTGGAGCCAGTTGTCCTTCCTTACCTTCAAGGCTTGGCCACAGCCATATTTCAACAGGATAATGCGCGACCACTCGTGTCATGCATTGTCCAAAGATTTTTCGTCAATCACCAGATTGAAATGCTTTCCTGGCCGGCTCGCTCTCCGGATCTTTCACTGATAGAAAACATGTGGTCCATGGTTCCTTAACCATAACCCAAATGGCACCCCCAGCTGCCACATCAGATCAACTTTGGCAACGTGTGGAAGCTGCTTGGTCTGCTGTACCCCAAGAACACATCCAAAGCCTCTTTGAATCAATGCCGAGGCGTGTGGCAGCGGTGATCTCCAACAATGGCGTCTACTCTGGCTACTGATTCTGGCAGGAACAACACTTCACAGAAATCTATAAATTTAATCATTTGATATTGGTCAACATGTTATCTACAAAATAAATTTTGTTGTGCTATATCTTGTCTTTCTTGGTGTTGCATTTACGGGGGCCAGTAGTGTACAATGCGTCAGTTGTAGATTCTACAACTTCAACAAATCCTAAAAATTGCAAGCGTATTTTATTCTCCTTTTCACTGTAATAGTGAACATACACAAAAGCTTTCAGACTGTAGTATATGTGAATTTATCAAGAATCTAAAAAAATGATGACTTATTTGTATATATATATATATATATATATATATATATATATATATATATATATATATATATATATGATTCTACATCCTGTTCTTTGAATTATTCAGGAAAAGCCAATACATTTATTAAAGATGAACACTTGTTCTGTGTAAAGATCTCTGAGCTCTCTGAAGAGGTTGAAATAAATCGCATACCGATCTTAGTAAAAGTAAAAAATCCATCAAGTCATCAATTAAATGTAAAACAGTTTGGCAAACGACAAACACGCAAAATTTTACTTTTAATACAATAGTTTTGTCAACATTTTCAGAGGGTTTTTTTTTTTGAGAATGAAACGAAGACTCACATTTTTATGCTTCTTAGAAGTATTATTTAATAATTTTTATGTGCTTTCAATTCAGATTTACTTATCTTGCTGTACATATTATAATCTTTGCAGTTCGATGCTACTCTAGGGCTATCGGTGACGGAGCTCCCGATTTTGTACCTCGGTCAAGTAACAAGGACGACATATGAACTGGCTCCCACTCTTTAAATTACCCCAGGGACGTAACGGAGAATATAAGCCCCCAACCCCAACCCCTGCAAAATCAAATTTTTGGCCTAAAGCCGGATCTTACAAAAAATTGCATTAATGTAGGTTTTGAGTTCCCTGGCATCCTGGGCCGCTTGCGATGCGGGGGTGTACGTTATGCCACTGAACTATAAACTCGAGCTAACTTGAGGGTTTTGAGTATCAACACATCAGCCCCTCCATACAGTCAGAAAAGACTTCGAACCCATGATTCAATAGCTCCGGCCCGGCTCCGAGATTGCAATGATTACCGCTGGCACTTTAAAAAGTAGCTCCATCTGGCGGTTCTTGTTTGCATCATTTGTCTCGTCTTTAGCAGCTCAGAGCGAACACCTACGCTATAATCTCATCAACCAATAGCGTTGTGGAGATCTTGCTCAATATCTATGCCTGTACCTTTCTTAAGGACGAAGAACTGAGTACTCTCTTGTATGTTAGAATTGTTAAATAATAAATGTTCTTTTTTTTTAGTAAGAGTATTTCTCTTTTCCAATGTAAAAATTCATAATTCTCTAACAGCATTATATTCATATTAAATTTCAAAATTGAAGTAATGCAGCCTTAAAAATACTTGATTTTTTAAGTATTTTTCCATTTCATAAACTCTATTTAAAGGATTAAAAAATTTTGATAAACGAAATATATAGCTATAAATAAAAGAAATAGAATTAAATATCTTTAAATAGGAACACATAGTTTAGTATCAAATTTTCATATCTAGTAGTTTAAGATAGATTTGGGATTTGTAAAATTAAATTTTTATCCATTAATTTAATTTATTAAATTTATGCTTCCTAAAATTGTTTTTAATTTTATAAAAGAATGAAACTATTTTCATTTGTTAAAATTTCATAAGTATTTATTGTAATTTACGAATATATTCCTTTTTTTCTAGTCTCAGATTTTCTACTTTTTACACACTTTCACTTTATCAAAAAATAATTATATTTATTAGTTAATAAAAATCAACTGATTGAGGAAAGAAGTATTTCCTAATACCTACAAACCTTTTATTTCTGCTATCTAAGTTTAAACCAGGACTTCTCTAAACCGGAAGTACAATCAACCTTGTGAGTGAGAAGAAATATTTCTGAAGGTCGAGGCAAAAAAAATGAAATAATTTATTAAGCTCCATTCAGAGACAGTTTCCTAAAGATACATACAAGAATTTCTAGACTAAAAAGTCTCCTATACCTCAGAGTTTCTGTTTTAGTATATACTAAGAGTAACCCCAAAAATGTTTAAGAGTAAATATTTAAATCAATTATTAAATAACAAAAAATAATCTAAAAACTAAAATTGATTTCAAAATATTTAGACCATAATCAAATTTAGGGGTTCCTAAACTGTCGATCCCTCAATATGTATCAGCCGGACATCTCGCCCCCCTCCCCAAGAATGTGAACTCCCCTTCCTGACACTCAACACTTGGCTGTGTGTGTGTGAGAGAGAGTGCTAAAGATTTCTCAATAATAATACTATCTCCGTTACTTATACAGACTTTTTGACATTTTTTTTCTAAGAAAACAGTAAATATCTTATTAAAACATTGCACTGTAATATTTTCTATGTAGTTGCTAACAATAAAAAAGCTGTGATTTAATAGTCTTGATCAAAATACATATTCTAGCAGAGTTTTTTTTTCATTAGAGCAGTTAAGTGAACTTGTCTAAGGTGGCACATTTTTCAATTCCTCCAAGAGGCTTGCTTTACAGAGTCTGTAAAAGAAGGAAATCTTAATATTAAATAACACCCCTTCACGGACTCTCTAAAAAAGCGTTGGGGACGCCCGAGGGTCCAAGGATCACAGTTTAAGAACTATTGGTATAAATGAAAGAAATCCAAACCAGTTTTAGCCAGATTAACTTATCTTAAGCAAATTCCATTCATTGTAGCAGAAATGCTTCTTCGTAGCTAATTTTTCTTGTGTACAGATGTAGAACATTTATGGTTTCTCTTTTAGACTTCGACTAAATTCTAGAAACTGATTGAGTGTTGATATTTCCTTCTTGTGACATATTTTTAGAGAAAAATTCTACTTCAATTTTGTAATCTTCAGAGAGCCTGAAGATTTTCCGATAAAAAGGCATTTGTATGAGAAACAGTTAGAAAACGAAATTTTTCTGGAGTTAGGGAATTTTTAAATATTTTTGAACACTCCTAAAAAAGTAGTAGATCACACAACACAATTTTTTTTCTTCACTTTATTTCTCCAAGCCTCATTATGTATTCCCCTTTAGTTATGTGGCTGATTATTTGATTTTAAATGATAATGAACTCCTGTAATTTAATTAGTTTCGAACCCATGATAAATTTACATGAATACATAAGTTTCAGATTTTACTAAACATTTGCTTAGTCCTATAATGAAAAGATTTAGAATCTTTTCCGAAACTTAATATTTTAAATTGAAATATGAAACAACAGAGTGTTTTTTTCAGGTATAGAAGTTTAAGTTGGCATTACTTTCCAAGATGGCGACCAATTTAACAGCTGTCAAGTGATTTATTCTCAGTTTGGTTTGGCAATTCATCAAAACGATCATCAAGCAAGGCGCAGATTCGTCGAATGGGCCCAAAACGAGATTGCCGTTGTTCCCTATTTTCATAAGCGAATTTTGTTTAGCGATGAAGCGCACTTCTGGTTGAATGGCTACGTCAACAAACTACGTCAAACGCATTTGGAGTGAAGCTAATCCACAAGTAAATGTCGAAACACCGTTACATCCAGAAAAACTAACTGTTTGGTGCGCTGTATGGGCTGGTGGAATCCTTCTTCAAAAACGATGAAGGCCACAACGTTACAGTCAATGGTGATCGGTATAGAGCCATGATTACTAACTTTTTCATTCCTGAATTGAACAATCATGATGTCCAGGAGCTGTTGCCACACACTCGTGCCACAATCGATTTATTGAAAGACACGTTTGGTGACCGCCTAATTTCACATTTTGGACCTGTGAATTGGCTCAAGATCTTGTGATTTAACACCGCTAGACTATTTTCTGTGGGGCTATGTAAAGTCATTGTCTATGCGATAAGCCACAAACGCTTGACCATTTGGAAGACAACATTCGCCGTGTTATTGCCGATATACGGCCACAAATGTTGGAAAAAGTCATCGAAAATCGGACGTCCAGATTGGACTACATCCGAGCCAGCCGTGGCAGTCATATGCCAGAAATCATATTTAAAATGTAATGCCATATATCTAGTCAAGGATACGTTGAGTGATCAAATCAAGATGGTGAAGCTATGTTATGTGCTTTGCTAATTGACAATCACACAAAAATTTGGGGTATAAGTTGTCAATTTGTTCAATTCCTAAAGAATTCCTCTTTTCGTCAAGCCATTAAATTATCTCCTTTCAAAGCTTTATGTGGAACCGAACCGAAAACATGACTTCAATGTAGACATATTTCAAAAAAATTGCTTGAAAAATATGTTACTGAAGGGGATTTCGATCTACTTCTTAATTAGAGGATATGGTATTATTTTAGTACCAAAAAAGATTTACCAAAAATGTCCTTATATAACAACAATGATGCTTCAGCTTTGAAAGATCTACATGCATGTAAATAAATTGATTTGCAATGCTTAAACTTCAAATGATCTATTAATACTTAAATAAATTAAGAATAACACTTTGTCACATGATCTACCAACAGCTGATTTACTCTTCAAACACACTATAAATTTAGAGGATCTACTTGAAAGTGAATCAATTTCCTTATCGACTATAAGACAACTCGAGTCAATTAACAACTCTACTTCAACTTCTGCTTCAACAGTTGAAACATCTGTAGTGTTACTTGCATCAGAAGGGGAAGCAGCATTTAGTGATAATAATGTATGTTGTGTTTTTTGGAGAATAGAATCAACGGAAGTCAATTCATATGACATTTGTTTATATCCGGTACCCGTAATATGTGGGAACATAGTAAAGGAAGAATATTATGGATCTATGATTTTTATATCAAAAAGAAGAGAGCATTAAAGATCAAAGGAAAAATGCTGCAAAACACCTAAAAAGAGAGAGAAGTTAAAGATTTGTTAGTGAACTCCACAGTTTTGTGGTGCATGTACCTAAGGTAGATAGAGGTATATTTAAGATAGAAATAACATTTTTTTTGTGGGGATCTTATTAAATTTTAAAAAATAATTTATACCTAACTGGTTCCTCATTTGGAATTATAAAAGATAGGATATATAGAAACGCTCTGCAAAAAACCACACATTTAGAAAAAAAGTTCCATAGATTAATCTAAGTCTGCATGAGATTATCCTTATTTGTGGTTCAGTGTTCCTGTGAGCAAAAATAAACCATATCACAATGTAAAATAAAGGCTTTACTTGTTAAAAAAAAGTGACGTATTTTGTAACTTGAGATTCAACAAATCAACAAAGTGTTTTAATAAAATTGAATAAGCGTTTTTTTATTATTAATTACATTCATGAAAAGAAATTAAAGTTTTACTAAAAAAGTGCTTTTTTTAAAAAAATATCAGCTAAAGAATCTATTTCTCTTTTGTTAATTAGTTTCGAAAAAAACAATTCGTATGTCAATCACAATTGTATTACTTACTCTACATATAAGGCACAATTTATACTTAATAAATACTTTTAAACTCTTTTAACAATATTATTTCCTATTTTCACTTATACACAATTCAGAGATTTAAGCAAATCACTCACTTTCCTTAGGAAAATGACCCAAGGAGAGAGTTTTTATTTTAACAAGTTCCGTGAATTGATCATATGCTTAAGGATTTGAACAAATGTCCATTTTCATCATTTCCCCGCGATATATATATATATATATATATATATATATACATATATATATATATATATATATATATATATTTGATTAGTATACTTGTAAATTTACATAAAGATAATTTATCTAATAATGTTAATTATGATAGATTTGGTTCACTACTTAGGTTTGTACTTAAAGGGAACTATATATATCATAAGGGTAACTGTTATCTGCAGATTAAAGGTTTGCCACATGGTGGCCCTGGGAGCAACTGTCTTACCAATTTATACTTACATTATTTTGAAAGTAGTTACATTAATAATTGTAAATATTATATTTATCGTTATATAGATGACAAAACCATTTTTGGCAAACAAGTCAATTTTATACCTAATATTAATTTTTATCTACAGTATCTTAATTTAATACAGACAAATAGTAACAAGAATGAAGCAAATTTTCTTGACATACATATCAAATTAAAAGATAATGTAATAGTTTCTAATATTTATGATAAAAGAGAAGATTTTAATCTCAATATTAAAAAAGTTCCTCATTGGGAGAG
Organism: Trichonephila clavipes; assembly: GCA_019973935.1. NCBI lineage: Eukaryota > Metazoa > Arthropoda > Arachnida > Araneae > Nephilidae > Trichonephila > Trichonephila clavipes. Next base: position 21,827 of record BMAU01001905.1, on the reverse strand, counting down.
TAATGTATATGTTTCTAAATTCAGAAATATTTTTATCAATTATATATAACTCAATAAATTTCTGGTGTCAAAAAAATCATAAATTATAAATAACTATAAACGTTTTACTAAATATTGCTTAAATCAGAAATACCCAAATAATTCTATTAATAGTTATATGAATGAAGCTATTCAAAATAGTAAGGATTAAATATTCTGAGATTAATAACAGCTGATTACTATAAAACAGGGGGAGGCGAACATTTATGGATCAAAGTGCCATTTTGTCCAAAGAAATGTTTAGTGAGGCACAAACGTGCCGTCAAAGAATTTTGACTTGTGATTATCGGAAAACAATAAAACTAAATACTAACAACTCAAAACTCTTTATTTACTACGAAAAATTACATTTTGCATTGTATGGTAGTAACTGTTTTAGTTATACATATAATTCAGATTACAGTAACATTAACGTGAGACTTTTGTTGCGGCAGATTAGATGACAAATAACTTATATTAGGATTGTAAGATGTTACTTTTAGAGGAATGTGTGCTGAATTGGAGTCATCTGCCAAACGATTTCTAAGCGAGTCTTGAATGTTTTCCACCTTTGAAAATAATAATTCACAAACATAAGCAGATGAAAATATTGTTGAAATAGTCCAGCTTCTTCAAAATGTTAAATGTGTCTGGAATCGATTTTAATGTTTCCAAATTTTCATTATTAGCATTTTTACCTATATTGCTCTTAAATTTTTCTGTTTAAATCAATTCCAACTTTGTTATTGTTTCAATGAATTTTTGAATCTATATTGAACTAGACTGGGAATCAATCTCTCAGTTGCATTTCAAATTTCAACCAATCGAATTAGTACTTTAGTTTAACAAATGAAGTCACTTCAGGGTACATAATAAACTTGAGCGCTTAGAGAAATTCTGAGAAAACTTCACTAAAAATTGTGCCCGATCACTCTCGTTTATTCGTAATACTTCATAGTGAACTTTGTTATTTTGAAGTAAAATGCTAAACGGTTTGCTCGTTAGGGTGCCCAAAATATTGTGTCGTGTGCTGGTTCGCCATCCCTGCTATAAACTTACATATTTCATAGTTATAGTTACCTCCATATTCTAATATTAGATAAAATTACTTATTATTATTTTATTCATGTATACTCTAGTGTTACTAAAGTTATGGTAATTTGTATAACTCTTTTATTAATTTTTATTTCTATTCTTTTTACACTTTTGTTAAGTGCTACAGTTACCTCTATCTTGTAATGGATTTAGATATTCCTATCCATTACTTTCAATAGGTTTTTGCTCAGTATTATTTACATAAAGGGGGAAGGTTGGCTGGCCAAAAAACATGTTCAAACCCACTTTTATATAAATTATTTTAAATATTAGTCGTCCTAAGTCAGCAATGTTTATAACACTGCAGCATCCATTTTATAATTTTTAATCTTGGTTGCTCATGTGTCCTTCATTGTGTGATTTTTCTACTGTCTATGTGTTTTTCGAAAGTGATTGTTTGATGTTATATCTTGTTCGTAGAGAATAAGACTATGTATATATATATCAAAAATTTTAATGAACTATAAAGTAAACCATGTTTCGATTTTAAAATTAATTGGAAGAAAGGGAATATACATGCTTAGAAATTATTTATTTTTGCTTTTCTACTAGTCATTAATCAGAAATTCCGAAATTTACACACTATGTAACATACGACTTTTGGTAAAATTTAAAAAGAAAAAAATCAAAATTGTATTTCGAGATGAGAAAAATAATATAGAAGAATCTGAACTTCAGAGGCTACGTGTATGATTTATTCCCAATTTTGTTAGCCTACTTCATCCTGAATAAAAAAATATATACACATATTTTTTTATAACCTTAATTTTGGGTAAATTTATTTACAAACAAATTAGCTCAAAGATGTTGAATAGTTATTTCAATTACCAAAGTATTTGTGTAAAATGTATTTTTTTTTAATTCAAGGTTCTTCGTGTTGGAAGTTTTTACTAAATTGCTATAAGGCTTGAAAAATAATTTATACTAATTTGAAAAGTTAAAATCACGTTACTCGATCTTTAATGTTCCTTCATATTTTAAGTTTTTCCTGAAAAATGTTCCTGTATGAATACTGTTTTAGTCAATAACATAAGCAACGATGAAAATTAGGTAAGTAGTGTGAAGTATATTTTTTGAAGGATGACCCTTCACTTATCATTTATATGACGTAGAAAAGAATTAAGTTAAAGGTTTACATTTCATGCCTGATGTTTAATGGCCAAGTAAAGTGTATTATTTTCAGGAGGTATGGCTTCTTTGTTCCTCTTAATAGTATCATTATACCCCCTGATTCGTATTTTGCGTCAAAAATTAAACAAAAAGCAATTATTCAGAATTCTGATCTAAAATAATAATGTATATTTTTATTGCCTTTATTATGCATAATATGTTATTAGAAGATGATATTTAACATACATCAGCACCTCTAACGAGATATCTTTAAGGGCACCCGGAGTGGAGTCCTTTACTCAATAAACGCCGGTCAAAAAACGATGACCATGACCTCTAGGCTAATGAAACCAATTATTTTCTGCAGATAGGAATATAAAAAAAATCGAGATCTATACTTAAATCGTAAGTTTTGAATCTACACTGCTGGCCAAAAAAAAATGTAATACCCTGAAGGAATTAAGCCAGCTATGTGAAATTTACATTATGCGTTGGCGGTAAAGAAATGAACTAATCATTAGCATTATAGCTCAGACGCATATGAAAGACGACCGTAGAGCCACCGGGAAGCGTCATATAAGGGAAAAACTGATTGGCAGTTTGAAGTACAGCAATTGTTTTTTTCATGTGTTTATTTATTTTTTTGTAGACTGATTACTTATTTCTCTTAGAAAATATCGAGCGTCTTTTGACCAAATTTCTGAATTCGACCGAGGAAAAATAGTAGAGAATAGGAATTACAGCTTATCCTTCAGAGAAATCGATCAGCAGGTAGGACGAAACGAAACAACTGTGATGAGGATCTGTCATCACAGGATGCAGGAGAAAGTGACGGACTGACGGGGCCGATCACACCCATCTCGTTGCACCACTGTCTGTGATGTCAGGGGGATTGTACGCATGTCAGTGATGGATTGCGCCACCACATCACTAAATATAGCACAAAAGATTCAGACTTTTACTCATCATTCGTTGTCCGTTTGCAGCAGAATGGAATGTTCACAAGCGCAGGACGCTAAAAGAATTCGTTCGGAAGTCAAATTGACCCAAAATTCTCTCAGTTTTCTTCGAAAAAGGTTCTTTTTCTCAGGGTCATTCATCCCCTTTCTTTTCATCCATAAAAATCGTGCTTTTCATCACTTTTGTTGGGACCAATCTCTGCAAAAATCTATCTCTTTCAATATCACCCGAAGTTGTAGGAAATTAGTTGGAAGAGAAGGAACCGGATGCCGAGAGAAATTCTTCTTTATCGCCCCATGGGATCAGAGTTGGGAAACACGGCTTTAAATATTAAGGAATAGTCCTTAAAAAATACTATAGGACTCCATAGAGAACGTGAATATTTTATACACATTTTTAATTTTTTTTTCTTCGAATGTTTATTTTGAGTCGTGGAACCATCCCCTGGGTATACCTCGTGGAATCCCAGGTTCCGTGGAACACAGTTTGAAGACCACAGGTTTATACCAATGGATTAATGTATTCTCTAATGGGCGTTTTTCAAAAACCATTTTAATCAAAAATTTTTTTTAAAAAAAAATAGAACCGATTTTAAAAAAAAGCACTAAAAAGTATAAAATTATTTTCAACCGACTTCACACACTGAAGTAATGTAAATTAAATCCAAATATATTTAAAAACGGGTGCCTTTTTTTGGAAAGTAAATCTTATTAATGGGAAAACTTCAATTTTTTTCCACCCCTTAATATTAACCCTAAAGGTGAAAGGGGTAGTTTTTATAAAGTTTTAATTTTGCATTTTATTTGGATTCCCAGTAGCTTTATTCACTTCAAATTTTAAATATTTTCAGAAACTTGTATTTTTTTCAACCCTTAATGTCATCCCCAAAATTAGGAGTTAATACACTCAGGAACATTGAAAATAGCGACTCAAGAAGGAAGCTAAGTACAATCGCGAAACTTTGCAAATAAGTACAGCGTAATGTGATATACAAATGATCCAAGTTTTGTGCCAATACGCATGCTCATACACGCCGAGGTGGCGCTACAATCAGGAAAAGGGTGCTATATAAGTCAGCGCAAATCCGAAGATTCATAAACGTGACGATAACCCGCCGATTGTAGGAAGACTTTGGTAAGCGAAACATGCCAGGTAAACGTGCTAGAAGACATTTCTCACAGTTAAGCGAGTTTGAGAGAGGTCTGATCATCGGGATGAAAACTGCAGGTTGGTCGACGCGAGGTGTTGCTGGCCAGGTGGATCGTTCGGAGTGTGCCGTTAGAAAATGTTGGGAGCAGTGGACACGAGAAGGTACCCACGCGCGGAAAACCGGGTCTGGAGCGACCAGGAAGACAGGGAGGAGAGAGGATCGAAGAATCTTGCGGCAAGCACTTGTGGACCCCACAGTGACTCGTTCAACGATACGAGCAGACGTAGGCGTAGCAATTGTTCCACAAACAATTTCCAGACACCTTGCAGAAGCAAATCTTAAATCCAAGCGTTCTTTCCGTGCACTCCCTTTAACACCGGAACATCGGCAACTGCGTCTACAGTGGTGACAAGCCAGATCAATGTGGAATGTCCCAGATTGGCAATAGGTTGTGTTTAAGGAAGAATCCCGGTTTGTTTTGGGGACAGATGATAGCCTTGTACGGGTGTGGAGGCGCCCTGGTGAGCGGTACAATTCCCCCACACTGTTCTACGTCACACTGCCCGCACGGCTGGTGTAATGGTCTGAGGGGCCATAGCCTATGATAGCCGGTCCACTTTAATTGTGATGCGTGGAACCTTAACGGGCCAACGCTACGTTCATGATATTCTTCGACCCCATGTAGGACCTTTCCTAAATGGTCTCCCAGGGGCAATTTTCCAGCAAGATAATGCTCGTCCGCATACAGCAAGAGTTGCTCAAGACTTCCTACGTCATTTTCAGACTCTTCCATGGCCGGACCGCTCCCCGATTTGTCCCCTGTAGAGCACGTGTGGGATCAGCTAAAACGGCAGGTGTCATCGTGTCACTCTGTACATGATTTAGGATTGGATGTTCAAGATTTGTGGACCCATCTGCCTCAGGACAACCTAAAGTGTCTAATCAACTCAATGCCAGACCGTGTGGCGGCATGTATTGCAGCTGGAGGTGGTCCAACGCGCTATTGAAGTTGCCCTGTATTTGTGTCGTTGCACACCCTGTATTCGTTTAATTGTCTTGTTTTTGAGATCAAGTGAATCTCTCATCTGTGTCATTATGTGTATTAAATTTCATTTCAATCCGATGCTTTCTTCTTGGGTCGCTATTTTCAATGTTCCTGAGTGTATTTTAAACTACCTTTTTCACTGCGGTAATATACCCTATCACACACACAAAAAAATTATTCAAAAAGCGGAAAACTCTATTTTTTTCCCGCCCCTTAATATTAACAATAAATGCGCGAAGGGGGTGGTTTTTTTAAAAGTTTCAGTTTTGCATTTTATTTGGATCCCCGTTGGCTTTATTCGCATCAAATTTTAATTATTTTCGGAAAATTATTTTTATCAACCCCTAAATGTTAACCCCAAAATTAGGGAGGGCATTTTACACCACCTTTTCAACACTGGTACCAAACCGGTAACATACCCTATCAAACAAAAAAAATCATTCAAATCGGTTGAGATATGCCGAAGTAATCGCCGGACACATTAAAAAAAAAAGGATAGAATTTTGGATAAAACTTCCTTCTTTTTTGAAGTCGGTTAAAAATACATGAAAAAGCCTCGTTTAAAAAAGAAACATCCTGTGTAGAGAGAAGCTATTTAAATATTTCTTGAGAAAAACTGAATATTTTTTAATTATTTTGCTCACCTTACTTTTATAACACAACACAAGGCCGGTAAGCAGCAATTGTATTACAATGCTCTCTACTTCACTAGCAACCAATATGCTAGGCAATTATTCCATAAATAAAACAATAGATCTGCCTTTTTTCCTTTTGGAATCTCGGTTAAAAGCGCGTGGAAGCTTGTCAGGATTGATTTTTAGCGCCCGCCCGCGTTATCATACTTCTTTCAATAAATTAAGACACACGGTAAAAAATTCTATTACAGCACTTTGTATGTCTATACATGCATTTGAATTATAATAAAAAGAGCGATTTTGTTTGCGTTTTAAGCTATTTTTAAGAGGGACTTTAGTATGCTTGTGAGCGGTTTCCTTGTGTGTGTGAAAATTCAAAATATTTTGCCATTAAAAATACTTAAAAGTTCGTAAACATAAATATATTATTAATATATGTGTATATATATTATTAAAATTCACAACATATTAATTTTTCATAAGATTTAAATGAATCTTGGTTTATTTTCTTCCTAAACTAGTAAACTAGATAATTTTACAGCCAATTTGCCACCTCCTAAGATTGCCACCCCGGGCAGGGGCCCGGCTTGCCCATCCCTGACACTAGCCCTGACCCTCGTGTTGCTTCAGAGTGTGACGCGTAGAAATCAATCAACATATTATTTAAAGACTTTTTTATTAACATTTGTTACTTTTGGCTAGCAAATCTATTTGTCAAGCCTATTAGCTTTAATCATATGTTAAAAGAAGAAATTTTGCTAATTAAAATAAAAATGGAATATTTTTTTCTCCCCAATTTATCCATAGTGATAGAAAAATTAAAATGCTGCAAATTGTGCTTCAGGTCTTTCTTTCTTTTCTTTTTTTTTAAGCTAAATTTTGCTTGCTATTATTTCCCGCCATGAAATTTGTCATAATTCTTTCGTTTAGTAACAATGCAGTTTTGTAAAAATTTCATTCATAAAATTTTGAATTTTTGTGTAATCACACATTGACACAGAAACACCTAAATAAATCAAATACAGCACAATTGCAAGATTATGCACAGGACAGCGTTAGATATGTTTTGCGAAGTTGAAGCCAGTTTTAGATGCCAGATAACCTTACCCGTGCTGTTTATCGGAAAAAAAGTGACACAAAGGATTATCATGAATAATTATTTAAATCTATTATTAATTATCAAATGCTCAAAACTAAAATGCGCTTAAAAATGTTAAACCAAAGTCTGAAAGACAAAAAATCAAATATGTATATGTTACCGACAAAGTATGAAATGCCGACATTCTATAGAATGACTAGGCATTGTATACAATGCCAAACATTTTTAGGCAAGGTATGAAATATGAGATATATTACATACTTTGCCTAGGCATTCTATAGAATGACCAAAGCTATTTAGGAAAAGTATGAAATAAGGCTATTACCTCAATGATGTACATTCCTGAAAATACAGATCTTATTTTGACAAAATAATGAGAATGCCTCTAAAAAAATATTTAAAATATATAAAGGAAAATGAAAGTTGTACCAAACAAAGTTTATATCTTTCTTATTAGGAAAACAAAAGTTTCATATAAAAACTAAGAAATTATAACTAACCTACTTGTTGCAACATGGTAAGCTTGAATGACATTTTGAATTCCATTTTTCACGCAAAAGCTATTATTATGTTGGTACTTTGTTTAATACATACATTTGGCGAATCATTGACCACTCCTATTGGACTGAGAAATTGCAACTGAGACGAGAGTAAATTTGTGGTCAGGGATATCTTTAATTCTGAGCCAATTCTTAGGGCACAAAAAAAAATGTGAGTGTGAAAAAAATTGTACTTGTTTTAAAATTCCTTCAGAAGTTCCAAGTCGATAGAAACTTTTCCACTCATTACAAGTGCCAATGTATTGATAATAGGGAAAAAATCACACACAGGTTTCATAATAATATATTTTTTGTAATAATTTTCTGTTTTTTTCTGACAAGATTCACAAAGGTGGATGTACAGTTCAATATCATAACGTGTAGTATTTTTGTATTTGGTTGATAGATTTTTCAGAATTCTATCACGTCCTCAGAATCTATTACGTAATACTGTATAGCAGTGTGTCCCAACCTTTTTATCTTCCGGACCGGTCAACGTTGGATAATTTTACCGCGGCACGCTGAGGATGTGATATTGATTATTTATATTTTAAATCGTTTTGATTTAATAATTTAATTGTGTTTAAACATGCCTTCAGAATAAAATTCATTTGCACCAAACAACGAATATAAAGTGATTTTACATGAATTATAGATTTCCATGGAAAGTCGCACAAACAAGAAAGAAATACACCCCAGTAAATAAAATAGAAATAATGTAATGCTCCTTGAGTGTCCCGGACTAGGGATCCACGGACCGGGGGTTGGGGACCACTACGGTATGATGCAGATGCCTTCTTTAACAGTTTAAATGAGTTTATTTTTCACAAACGTCACATCATAGCCATTCAGCAACCAATAGTCCCTGGGTTCCTTCTTAGTAGTCATATTGGCATTTTGTGTGCATCATTTATTAACTTCTAGTAAGTAATTTAAATTAACAAAAAACTTTTTTTCCCTTTTTTTGCAGCATTAACTCGCTTTTTGGCCATATCGTCTTCGAATAGTTGTTTTATATCTTTAGACCAGGGATCGGCAACTTTTCATCTGTGGGGTGTGTCAAACCAATCTACAAATATGATTCATTGTACCCCACAGTAGGGCCTTTTTGAAACTATTCAAAAATTGACAAAGTTGAATAGTGCAAAGTGCCAATGAGAATTGTAAAGCGTGCAACATGTGGCACGTGTGAACAAGGTTGCCGACCACCTCTGCTATAGATCATGACTCCTTCACCAACACCACAGTTTGCTCCTCCATTTTCTTTGTTGAAATACTTTAAATAAAATTGAGTATTTTGACACTCCTGAACAAACCGTTATGTGCAAAAGACAAATTCTGAGCCTGAAGCAAGCGTTAAAAGTCTCGTGTCTTTCCACGCAATATTCGAAATGAATTGGTGATGGATTTCATACTTTGCCAGTTTCTTATTAGGCATTCTATAGAATGCCTAGGCAATGTGTGAAATATGAATCAGTTCATATATTGCCGGATAGTTTTAGGCATTCTATAGAATGCCGGATTTCGTACTTTGCCGGTAACATATATATTTCAGATTTTGATTGAAGTCTGAAACCACTGAAGTGTTGAGTAACATTTTTTGTTTAAAAATTACCGTTGTGTGCAATCGATATATGAAGTTTGAAACATTAACTTAAAAATGAAGCTTTAACAAATTAACTGTTGGGCGCCAAACCACTCTTTTACTCTGTGCCTGTCACGTTTGACGAAATGTTACACTAGAATAAAAGATGCGCCTATAAATATTGAAAATCCCCAGATTGGGCGAAATTAAATATCTCTCGTTTATTTTAAATGTCTTTTTACTCCTGTTTCCGTTAAATTCGTGGCGTGTTTGGCAAGAGCGTTCTATTTTTCGGTTAGAGCGCTTGATTACTAACGTTTGTAGCCGGGTTCAAAACAACATCATCGCTTAATTTTAAGATTTTTTTAAAAAACAATCAAAATTTTTCGCGTATTTAACAATTTCGCCAGCAATTTTGTAATTGGAAATATGATTTATTTCTTCACGATACAGTACGTTTTTTTTAACAACAATACTTTACATATTTTAAGATTTTTTTTATAAGAATCAATATCGATGCGTTTACATGAAAGTGATTTTTAAAAAACTCATACTTTGACTTTTTAGTGTTAGTGATTTAAAAAATAAAATGTCGAAAAAACTGTTTTTACAAATTTTTATAAAATAGTGAAATTTTGAATATTTAATAAATACTTATCAAATTCAAAGTTTTTATAACTTCTTCATTTATAAAAATAATTGTATAAAACATTTTTCCCGTGTATCGAACATTTAAAAAAATGCTCACAATTTTAATTCAACATTTAATATAGATGTGAAATTGTGTAATTACATAAATTTCTACTTTTTTCACCCTACAACTATTTTTAAAAAGATACATTTTCGTTTCCGGGGCCTAAAAAGTTTCAAAGTGAGTGAGTGAATACTATATTCACTTACTCGAGAGCTTTTGGCGACGCACCTTGACATTTTGAATCACATTGACACTCACGCTCTCGACTGATTCAACGTGCATCGCTCCTCTTAACAGCTGGTCTTCACCAGTAACCAAAATCTTAAAAGGGCAATTATAATTAATTGAGAGAAATAGCCACGAGAATTTTGAAATGACGTTAATATAGAAATCAGACACACATAGCAGGAACAACTGATAGCGAGAGGGGAAGGGGAATTCCCATGACAATATATTATGCATTTAAAAATGTTCTTGTAACGCTGGGGGGGGATAAAACTGTCTGACAAAAGAAGCGAAAAATTTCGAAACAGGGAATTTTAAGTTATACACTCCGTAAAAGCCCGAGCAACGCCGGACTAAGCGAATGAGAGGGGGAGGCATTTTGAAAAAGAGTATTAGAAGTGCTGACTTTGTGAAGGAAAGGAAAAATTTATATATATATATATATAAAAGTAGGGAAAGCCCTAGCAAAGCCGGACCATGTAGCTAGTATTTAATAAAAGCTATTTTAAACTTAATACAAATAGTGATTTTTTTTAAACTTAAATAAGCTTTATATTTTATTATATTATTTCTAAATTTTGCTTCCATTAGTAAAATTGTAGTCACTTAAATAACTTTCGGAACTTTTTTTTAAAAAAAATACCTTATGTTTTCAAATGTGTCACTTTTATTTAACAATTAGAATTTATATGCAATGGAGAACTAACCAATATAAAATAAAAATAATTTACATATTTTATGTATCTATTTTTTAAATATTTACTAAAATCTAGTAAGAAACTGGTTATCACTAATTTATCTATTTTGCAATATTCTAGTGCACAGGGATTCATTGCTCTTTTATATGTCAATTACTGTAGAATAATATGTATCGCATATTTGCTTATTATTAGAATTTTAAAATAAATTGTGCATTCTATTAATATGGATTTTCCATTCACAAACCTATCCTATTCGTCTCTCGTTAGGCTCGCAAAACAACTCATTTTTTCCAGTAATCCGTTTTCTCTTATGCCGTCAAAGAACGGTTACATTTCCAAGATTTTCCAACAAATTCCGTATATTTACTCTATGAGAGCTAACTTAAAACTGTGTATAATAAGATTAAAGTGACAATTTTTTTTAAATGGTACGTAATTAACCCTGTAAAATAAAGAAATCTGGCAACGAACCCTTGCAACGAAAAAACGATTTATTGCGGTTATCAAACAATAGTAAGTTATTATTGTTATATCTCAATTTAGAACTAATTTAGCTACAAGCAAACTGGATCAAAACTCAATAACGGGGTGACGAATGTTCCTCAACTGAATGCAACATTCATTACACTATATGGATGAATGCACTCAAAGTCATCTCATCCCTCCGGACGCGCATCCAAAAAAGCCTTCCTTCTTTTCAGAACGGTTCACCTCTCCGTTTTTACATTCGTGAAGAGAACCCCTAATTCTTCGTTTGTGATCTGGCCGTGCTCTCAGGTCCACACACACCTCCACATTCCCATCAATCGATCTTCTAAATTGAGACCCCCTTCTCCGGAAAATTTTCTCGAAGCACTGACTTTATTGAAGCACTTTTTCTCTTTTACATTTCGTCTTTTGAGATAGAGCTTCACCCTCTATCTCCACTCCTTAACTTCAGGAGCTAAAAATAGCTGAGGCAGTTCTAGCTCGTGGAATTGATTTTTCTTTTTCTATCTTTACGTCTCGCAAATTTTATTTTCCATATTTTGTTACCTTGTTATAAAAATTTTGTTTCAATGTATCATTTTTTGCTAAATTGTATCATTTTTTTAACACATTGTATCTATTTCTGTAACATTTTATCCTTATTCTGTTGCTACTTTGTATGTTTAGTTTTTAAGCGTCTGTGCTTTTCAATACTGATATAATTTACTGTGACATATTGGAATCATTCGGTTGCAGAGGAATCGAGAATTTTATTTCTCGATTTTGTTTTTAAGTCATCCGACTACGTTTGGAATCATGATTTTTAAAAGGCGCATAAATGGATAATTTTCATTGTATTTAGTGTCACTTAGATTAGAATACATGTATAAAATTGTTTTAAGGACATTTTGACAAAAAAAATTATTTAAATACAATATTTCGGTAAAAAATTAACTTAAACTAACCCTTTTTTCAAAATGTTCTCCTTTTGTGAAAAATCCTTCTAATATAATAATATTTTGCCTGTATCTAGCTCATACATTTGTACAGAAGCTCAACTGTGATTGTTGAAAAATTCACATTGTCAGAGTTACAACCATTTGAAATTATTATCGGCGTTTTTTTCTTAAAATGTCCTTCTCTGTTGTCGTAAAACATTGATAAACCCACTTCTAAGTTATATATTTCAAAAATTCTAGTTGAGCTTCTGTACAGAGGTCTGAGCTATATGCAGGCAAAATATTATTATAATAGAAGCATTTTTTGAATGGAAGAGGAGAATATTTTGAAAATTAGTCATTTTATGTTCATTTTTTGTCAAAATACTGTACTTAAATAATTTTTTATTGTAATACTATTCTTAAAACAATTTTATATACATTATTCTAATCTAAGTGACACTAAATAACATAAATATTATCCATTTATACGCTTTTGCAAAATGAAGGTTACGAACGTAGTCGGATACCTTAAGAAGCAAAATATCAAATGTAAAGGTAAAAAATTACGATGTTAGTTACCTCTGGACCTGGCATTGCTTCAGAAAGCGAATCATATTACTCTCAATCAAAATGATATGTATTATATTGATAATTTTTTATATTTAACCTGCAAATCTGTTCGTCTAGCCAATTCATTTCCGTTAAATGTGAAACGAAGAAAATTTGATTATTAAAATAAAAAGGGGGTATATATTTTACGAGAAACCAATTCATTCATTGTAATAAAAAAATTGCTGAAAATTCTGTTCTTGGTTTCATTCTTTTTTCCTTTGGATAAATTTGGTTTCCTATAATTTTCACCCTGTTAATTGGTCATAATGCTTCCGTTTCGTAATTATATTGTTGTTGTTTTTAATTTTATCCATACAGTTTGAATTTGTCTAAACACATATTGACACAAACAACTAAATCAATAAAATACAACAAATTTCAAAATTGTACACAGAGTAGAGTTAGATGTATATTTGGAAGTTAAAGTCAGTCTCACAAGCCAGATAGTTCTCCAACTAGACTTTATTGGAAGATAGCAATTCGAAAGATTATTATTAAATGAATAATTATTTGAATCTATCTTTAATTATCAAATAAATGCTCAAAACTAAAATGCATTTGTAAACATTTAGACCCCATTCTGTTAAAACAATATACACATATATATATATAAATATATATATATGTGTGTGTGCATATATATATGTGTGTGTGTTTGTTTGTGAGGTTTTACACGTCACATCGGGTTGGAAATGAAGAGAGTTTGAGTTCTTTTGAGTTTTGAAAAACTAGTACCTTGACTAATCCTTATTTATCAATTTATTTCATAGACAAAAGAGACTAAATACATAAATGAAAATTATTTAGGTCAATGATGTCAAAAAGCAAAGAAATATACTATTTAATACGAAGAATAATATTTGTGATGATAATTTTTTTATATAACAATGATTGCATTTCAAAAAAAGGCTCTAATTACATGCATAGCATTTAAAATTCAAGTGAAAATCATGGTTATCCAAAGGAATTATTATTTTTGTACCATATGGATGTAAAATCAAACTGATATTTGTATGTATACTTTGGTATATAAATTAAGAAAGAAGCAATTATTCAGAATTGTGAATAATGACTTGAGTAAAATGTAAATTTGTAAAAGACTCTTTTTCAATTTGCCAACACTTTTTTCTTGGTATAAGAGTAATTTATACTTAATATTTTTCTTCTTATATTATTTTTTTTATTATATATTATGTTGTTGCACCCGTAGAATTGTTATGAATATTTGTTTAAATCGTATACTATTTTCAGAATTACATGGGATTATTAACATTTCTTGGGTTCTGTAAAATACTAATCATACTCTTATTAATTTACTCAAATTTACTTCATTTCTTACTCTATTAGTTTCATTGAATATAAAAACAAAACCTTCAGCATTTGGACATATATGAAACACATTCAGTACTAGAGCTAAAATATTCTAATGGTTACTGTGCTATTATTGTTAAGTATATTGGCAAATATTTGATAAAAAACACAAAAATTTCAATAACCGTAAAAGCATTATAAAGATAATTCATTTGAATCTCAGAATATATAAGAAAAATTAATGTCTTTCAGTTATTACTAATTTAAAAAAATAAACTGCAAAATATTTTGCATGGGAAATCTTTATCCAACTCTTAGCATATCTTCTGACATCAGACTCGTTTTCAAATTTTTTCTAATCTAATACTTTTAAAAGAAATCAGGTTCAGTTTTGTTAAATTTCAATTAAATACTATATAAATGGAATAATAAAAAAGATGTAAAATCCAACTGATGTTTAAATATTTTTGCACACAAATTGAGAAAAAAGCAATTATTCAGGATTATGAAGCAAATGACTTGAGTATCATATAAATTTATAAATATAAATTTATATTTTTCATGCTGCCAACTGTATCTTCTTGCTATAAGAATAATTTATGCCCAATATTTTTCTTGCATTCTTTTCTTCATTTTGTTTCATGTTATAACCTTCGAAGCATTGTTAGGAATATTTGTCTAAATTGTTCAATAATTTCAGAATTACATAAAATGATAACCATAAAAGCATAACAAAGATCTTGAATTTTAATCACAGAATATATCAAGAAAAATTAAAGTCATTTATTTCTTCGTAATTTAAAAAATTGCAAATATTTTACATGGGTAATTATTATTAAAATCATGACACTTCTGATTTCAGCATAGTCTTCACATTTTTTCGAATCTATTACTTTTAAAAGAAATCAAATATACAGACTCATCTTTGTTAAATTGTAATTAAATATTATGTGAATAAAATATTTGAAACCTTGCCTTTTTTTCATAATTTAATAGTTAAGAATATATCCTTGTCTGTGCTTCAATGCCCTTTAATTGTATGAATGCATTATGTTGTGTTAAAGGTTAAAGAGATGAGAAAATCTTTAATCAAACATAAAACATTTAAAAATTTTATTAAAATTATTATAAAATACCAACTGGAATTATAATTCCAACTTGCTCATATACAAAAATTAAAGGAAGCCTTCTCCGCACTACTTATCATCACATATGAGAATTTAAACATCGCAATTTCTCCTTTTATTTTTTGAGATTCATCTCGCCTTAACACTTGGTTGGAGAGTCACTTCAGCCATTCTAACTGTATAAAAATAAAATTGTAATTCAATTTGAAAGTGTTATATAAAAACTTAGAAAAAGTGTATATTTTACAAAGCACAAGGAAAAAACTAACCCTAGATGTTAGTAATATAAAATAATAATGAACCTCATGTAACAATATTATGAAACATTTTTTTTCATATAGTAGAATAAATATTCTACAAAGTAAATTGTTAGTTGTAATCAGCTAAGGTAACACACATAAAAAAAAAGGATTGAATTCATTCCATCAATCGAACAAATCCTGATCAATTAACTTTGGGAAACTGCTAACATACACATGTATATACAAACATAACTAGGAAGTTTTAACTACATTTAACGCGTTAAATATGTTTGTAAAGAGATCGAATGGTCTTAAGCAATTTTTCCATTTTTGCAAATTTATATTGCATATTTAAGGAATTAAAAATAATGCAGATTTCTCAGAGTCACTTCCATAACTTTGTTTTTATATTGCGCATAAAATATTAACAAGATTTTAAAAACGTATTTAATTTTAAAAACTTTCTTAAAAAACATAAAACATTATTCCCTTAATAATAAATTAGGCAATATACTACATAAATGTATCAATAATACATATACATATATATATATATATATATGTATATCATGTATATGCTTCCGAAAAAAAAAAGATTTCTAAATATATAGTTATAAAAAGTACCATTCCAGTTTTCATAAAATTTCAAATCAAAAATTCCTTTTATTATTCTTTGTAATGAAATGATAAAAATGAAATATGAAATAAAAGCAGAAACGAAAAATGTTGAGGCATTTTTTTTCTTTTATTGAGGCTGATAGTCCATAAATATAACTTAAAAATTCTTTCGTAATCTTAATATTGAAATACGAACAAGTTACACAGCAAGCACAAAATATGTTGCTTAAATGGAAAAAAGTTAATATGACAAAAAATCAATAATCAAGTTACAGATTATACATATAGTTTGGATCTAAATCCTCAAAAAATACTCCTTACTTTTTTTTTTTTTTGACAAATATATGTAGTAATTTAAAGTTACATTCCCATATATGATTTATATATATATATATATATATATATATATATATATTAATGCTATCTTCATATAATATTTAATAAGTAATAATAATACTTATGTATCAATAAATCCTATACATAGCATTCATCATGATTGGAATTTTGTTTTCGTTACACACTATTGAACACTTTATACAACCATTGAGTTAAGAAATATTCAAAATCACTAAAATGCATCTCTTTTTACATTTATATGCAAAGATCAAGCAATTGATATAATTATAAAATCACGGCTAGGTTTCTGTAAACCATTTATACAAAAATTATTGGATCTTTTTCTTTTTTTTTTTTTTGACTTAGTGAAATCTTTGAAATAGTTTTTTTTTTTTTCATGTTAGTATCATGAAAAAAACAGTAATTAAAATTAAAAGGAGCATATTTTCAAACTTAAATAAGTACTATCAGAATATATAAAGGCAGCAATTATTTAACATTGTCATTCATGAATGATTTCAAGAAAACCTGGAAGATCATTTAAAAAACTTCCATCTGCTTTTATATTATATTTAACATACTATGAAAAATTTGATTTTATTATAAATTATAGTAAAACATATAACTCGAATGTATATAAAATATATTTTTCCAATAAATTTCTTTGCACTGAAAAAACAGGAACAAGAATAAGTTACAAATACTTTTAAATTATTCGAAATATTCTAACGCTTTAACCATAATTTGAATAAAGATATAATTTAACTAATTTATTAATTTCATATTCTTGAAAACCCTTGGAATGTAAAAAAATGTTACAGGTATTTCTGAAATTTGAGTCATACATTAATTTTATTGAATAGATCAATTCGAAAATTTTATTTCGCAGGTATAATTGTGAATATCAATAGCTTTTTCTAACCAAAATAAATTTTTTTTCATTTTAAAAAACTTTTTAAAACATGGAATGAAAAAAGCATAGAAAGTAAAATATATAGAAAATGATAACCATTTCTACATGGAAGTATTAAAAAAATGTGATAAAAATCATACCGTTTGCACACCAAACTCGTCCCAACAGAAGCTTTTTTCTACAACAGGGGGGATCTGAACTTATTTCCACAAATTTCCTGATAAGCACCACAAACTGTAAAGGAATACACCAAATTAAAAACATAATTACCATTACATTCAAAGGACCCTAATCAACAATTTTTTAACAAAGAAATCTAGATGTCAATGAAAACACATTGACAAGGCGGCCTATATTGAGGAACAATTTACACATGCAGAAATAAAAAATTGAATAATAAAAATAATAATCTTTGTTTTTCACATGTCTTTTGTATATATACAAAGGAAGGTACAAAAATCTTCATCAACCCCTTAAAATATATTTAAGTTAATATTCACTATAAAGATTGTTTCATTGTAAAAGAAAACAAAGTGTTTGGCCTTTTTGACATATGTGAAATACATTAAACTCCTGAGCTCGATTACTCTATTATTAACGGTGCATTTTTTTAAAACTTAAAATGACTTCCGATTTATAAGAGATTATTTTTAATAATTATTTAGAGCATTATCGAAAAATTTTAATTAAAAAATATCATAATAAGGAAAAATAGTTATATTAATTAGCATAGCTAGAGTTTGAATAGTATTTATAAGAAGTTTACTTTAAAAATTTAAAACTCTTTCGAAGACTTTATAGGAATGAAAAGTGTAGTTCATAATGAGAGAGACAGAGAGAAAGAAGATAAAATTGTCTTGTTTAAAACATTAATATAAAAATATATAGTATAAGATGCCTATATTAAAGGACCATTTTCGTCTCTAAAAGTATAATTAAGTATATAAACTCAGGTAGCATAGTCCAGAATAATATTTACATTTACATACAGTGAAATATATAAGCAACAAAATAATAAACTTCTGTGATACAATGAACGTAGTATAAAAATGTGTGACTTGGATTAATCACAGCAATCGAAACAGTCAAAACTGTTGAATTTTGGGAAATTTTGTTAGAAACAGGAATACTAATTGTTTTTAAAAGAATTTAAAAATGATAACCATATATTAATAATGATAAATCAATTACTATGTTCAAATTAAATTCTATAATAATAATAATATTTGTATATACTGCTGTGAGGGAAAATGTATATTATTTAAAAAATGCCCCTTAATAATATTAACTTTTTTAACACATTAAATTGAAGAAAAACATATTCTAAATTAAGAGTGTAAAATTATTTAAATTCTCTAAAAGAAATTCAAACTGATGAAATCCTACCAGGGAAAAAAATATGAGAAAAACAACAATGCTTTCACCAGTTATCACTAATTTAAATTAATATCAATACCTTATATTCAATAAAACACAGTAAAATAATATAATTTAAAAAAAACTATCTCGCTGAATATGTTATTTTTTAAAAAAAAAAAAAAATATAACTAGAGAACTTAAATATAACATTTAAATTCATTCTTTGATTACAAATTGAAACACGATGACACAGGAAAGAAAGTCCGATCAAGACGAGGATTTCTGTATGCAAAACAAATACAAAATATATCACTTATAAATCTGATAAGATGAAAAAAAAAAAAAAAAGTTAAACAAACTGTAAAACCAAATTCTACACAAATTTCCATGACGTATCTTCACGAACAGATATTAATTTCTTTTATACTTTGGGTACAACACAAATATTAATTTTCACTCGCAACAATTTTTCTCGGCTTTTAAAATTTAGTGCATATCTATAGGAGTTTAGGCGTAAAAGAAAAAAGCCTCTCACTCACTTATATACAGCAATCAAAGCCATAATTGGAAAGACAAAACAATTGAAGGATGAGGGACGCACAAACTTAGCCTCTCATTACAGAAAATACATTATTTCAGCGGCATGTTTAAAAAGTATTTTCCTAAAATTGATATAATACATTCAAAAGCTATGATACAATATATTTAAATTTTATGTAATACATATAATTAAACATTGTTAAGAAGGAAGTAACATTAAAATATATAATTTAAGAATCTATCTATTCTTATATTACAAATTAAAGCAATTTTAATCTCAACCACATGTCTAAATCGATATAACTAAATCCATTACATTAATAGAAAGGCAAAACAAGAAGAAAATATATATTTTAAGAAATACAACTGAGAATTAGTTTGTAATAATTAGATGATGAAAAAGAACAATGACTCCGAGATATCATCAAATTTTTATTTCAAATTTCATCTGTTGTACATACAAAAACTATCATGTTATTTAAACTTCTACAGGGTTAACACAGAAAATATGTATATATATTTCTTGACAATGTCTTACTAGACGTGAACCTCATTAAGAGTCTAGGAAAAAGCATCAAGAACTTTATCTGGGTCCGAGAAAAAATACTCCCAAATTGATAAAGAAGCTCTTTCAATAGTTTGGGCAGTAAGAAAGTTTTATCTATATTTGAAAGGTAGAAGATTCACTTTGATAACAGATCACAAACCTTTGATAGCTATTTTTGGTTCAAAAAGAGGTTTACGAGTGTTGGCAGCTACCCGACTTTTACATTATGCGCTCATTTTGCAGTCATTTGAGTTTGATATAATATTCCGTAAAACGATTGAACACGGAAATGCAGACTTTCTTTCTCGTTTACCAAAAACATCCGAAGAGCTTGAAGTTAAAGATGACATCACAATATTTCAGATGTCGCAAATTGAAGCATTACGGTTACTTCTAAGGAGTTACGACAGGAGGCGGTAAAGATATAGAGCTGGGTCCACTCTTAAGAGCCTTAAGGGAAGGTAAAGATTTTGCAAGGGAGGGAAGCCCAGTATACCATTGAGGATGGTTGTATTATGTACGGACAAAGGGTCTGTATTCCAAGGAAATTTCGGAAGAACGTTCTGGAAGAATTACATGCTGGACACTTAGGAATAGTAAAAATGAAGGCTATAGCTAGATCGTTCGTCTATTGGAAAAATATAGATAACGATATTGAAGAAGCCGCAAAAAACTGTGTCGATTGTGCTAGATATAAGGCTGATCCTCCAAAATCTAAAGTTCATTACTGGGAATATCCCAGTATGCCCTGGGAACGTATTCATGTAGATTTTGCTGGACCAATTTTTGAACACACACGTTTTTCTGATCGTTGACGCTCATTCCAAATGGTTAGAAGTATACCCTATGAAGGTAACCACAACCAAGAAAACCATCGAATGTCTTCGAGATAGTTTTGCAAGATTCGGATTACCTAGGTACTTGTCAGCGATAATGGATCTCAGTTTACATCCTATGAATTTCAGCGATTTATGCATAAAAATGGAGTTAGGCACAAAACTAGTGCACCTTTCAAGCCTTCTAGTAATGGACAAGCAGAGCGTTATGTTGCTACTTTAAAGCAATCATTAAGAGCTATGCATAAATACGAAGGTACTATACAGCAGAAATTAAGTACATTTTTAATGCAATACCGAAAAGCTCTAATGTAACTACAACACTTAGTCCAGCCATGTTATTCTTAAAAAGAGACATTAGAACCAGGATAGATTTACTTTTACCTGAATTGAAAACAAAAATTCAGGATAAATTACGAAGAGATAATTTCGAATTCCGAGATAGGAAATTTGATGTTGGAGATCGAGTGGCTGTGAGAGTTTACAGAGCAGCTAATACTAGATGGAAGTTTGGTACCATTGTAAACCAGGATGGCGTACTCCACTACATCATTGATGTTCAAGGAACCCTCGTGAGACGACATGTTGATCAGATCCGTCCAGTGGGGGGATAAAGTGCAAGAAAACATCATTCCACTTATGCACCAGAGATTTCCATCATCAGAGGTTCGAGAAAACAACTCTAATATTCAGCATGCAGAAACGGCGGAAGATATTTCTAAGGATCGGAACAAGGAATTGGGTTCATCTTCCGTACAAGGAGTGCCATCAACTGATGTTGCGGTTTCAGATCTATCACAGTCTTCAGCTAAAGAGACTGACTCCGACGAGCGAGTCCACCAGTTCCAGACAGGCCATTTCCTAGGCGTTCGGGAGAATCAGGCGGCCTCCCGGAGAGACTTGTTCTTTAAGGAGGGAGGGGAGATGTGGTATATTTAACTGTAACCAGTTAAAGACTTAACTGTGACTGAGTGGAGGATGGTATATAAATAAACACGCAACTATGAAATTGTATCGGTATTTATAGTAATGTGTTGTACAGTGAAGTAGATATATATTAAAATAATATTTAAGAAGGAAGTCGCTCGAATGTGCATCTAATTATAGTTTGAACTCACACA
>BMAU01001904.1:0-40404 GCA_019973935.1 Trichonephila clavipes | reverse complement strand
AGTATTTTTCTATTTAGTTAGCCCGCTGACTACGTTCGGAACCATAATTTTAAAAGCGCATAAATGGATAGTTTTCATGATATTTTAGCGTCACCAGATTGAATATATGCATAAAATTGTTTTAAGGACATTTTAACAAAACAAAATTTATTTAAATAAAATATTTTGGCAAAAAATTAACGTAGAATAATCTTGTTTCCAAATTTTCTTCCTTTGTGAAAAATGGTCCTATTATAATAATATTTTGCCTGTATATAGCTCAGACCTACATAGGCTTCACTAGAATTTTTGAAATATATAACTTAGAAGTGGATTTATTCATATTTTTCGACAACAGTGGGGAGCAATTTTTTTTAAAAAAATGCCAATAATTGTTTCAATTGGACGTAACTCTGAAAATAATGTGAATTTTTCAAAAATTCTAAGTGAACCTCTGTAGAGAGGTCGGAGCTATATACAGGCAAAATATTATTATAATAGAGCCATTTTTCACAAAAGGAGAACATTTAGAATAAAGATTATTCTAAGTTAATTTTTTACCAAAATATTATATTTAAATAAAAATTTTTTGTCAAAATGTCCTTAAAACAATTTTATGCATGTATTCTAATTTGAGTGACACTAAATATCATGAAAATTATCCATTTATGCGCTTTTTTGAAATCACGGTTCCGAACGTAATCGGATACTTTAACATATTAGAAAAAGTTACATAATAGTTTTTATTCTGTTTTGTTTAAAAAATAAAGATTTGTAATATATTTTATTAGAAAAACAACATTTTTGTGAATCGAATTCTAATTCGTTCTCATATGTATCATTATATAATTTTCAATACTACATTTTTCATATAGTTTAGAACTTAGTTTTTGAATGAACTTAAAAAACCAGTATTGCTTAATATTTTTCATGAAATTCAAAGTAAAATATCTAATGTGTTTTGGTAATTTATATTTGTAAGTTGCGCAGCTAGAAGTAATGGTTTTTGTGATATGATACCTCGGGGATATTGTGATTATAAATTATGTTATTGTTTCGAGTTTATAGTTGTAAGAAAAACAATTAAGGTACATCTTAAGTGCTATAACGTGGTTACATAGAGAATATAAATAGTTTTACAAGATAAAATACAGAAAATATTATCAACTAGAAATATAAGTGGAGTAATTATGACATTTATCCTGAAACGAATTAAACTATGCACATTGTTGTTGCTTTTGTCGAGTATGATAAAGTGCAGAGCTTGTAATAAAAAAACAAATGAAGGATATAGTCAGACATTGCCAAATGTGTGAATCACCACCGTGGGAACATCCATGGTACGATCCGAGTAAAGGATATCCATGCTGCTGTCATTGTATATTTTAAAAAAGGCATCAGCAATGGAAGGATAGCTAAAAAGGTGTTTGGGATCCAGTTACGTACCTGGGTAGTGCCTGCATTCTACAAACAATCTTGAACCATCGGGCAGAATCTTCATGCCCTTAAAAGGCTCTTTGTCCTTAGTCTAGTTATTGTTGACGTAATTTCTAGATTGTAATTTAATTCTAGCAGCGATAATTTTTTTTTCTTGGGTTTGAGTAGGTCTTTTGTTTTGGTACTGCGTTTGCATCAAATACCGTAGTAGATGAAGTTAGAGGATCAAGTGTTCTGGCTTCATTGGCAAGGGAATCGACCATCGTGTTCTCTTCGATGTCCACATGGGCAGGGATCCACTGGAGGGTACATGATTTGCCCGATGCACCAATGGAGACTAGAAGTGAATTAATTTCTTCGGTGAGTTCCCTTTTATCATTCCTTGATGGCCTAAAGAGCAGATTTACAATGCGAGAGCACAATGATGCCATCGGAATTAGCAATTAACTATGCACATTAAAAACATGTAATTCATGGTTAAACATCCAGCCTGATTTAATTAAAAATCCTGCAGATTCGAAACTGAATTCGCTTCAAAAGGTTCAATGTATAGGTGTGCAAAATCTCTCGGATGCATCCCCTCATACCAACGTTTGAAGATGATTTAAGGTATCCAACTACGTTCGGGGATAGTGATTTTAAAATACATGTATAAAATTGATTTAAGGACATTTTGACAAAAAAAATTATTTAACTACAGTATTTTCGGTAAAAATAAACTTAGAATAACCTTTTTCCAAAATGTTCTCCTTTTATTAAAAATGCTTCTAAAATTATAATATTTTGCTTATATAAAGTAAAGATTTCTCCAGAGAGTCTGAACTAGGATTTTTGAAAAATTCACATTATTTTCAGAGTTACTACCAATTGAAATAATCATCGACGTTTTTTTTTTCTTAAACATTATTCCCTCTGTTTCAGTAAAATATGGATAAATCCTCTTTTAAGTTATATATTTCAAAAATTCTAGTTGAACCTCTGTGCAGAGATCTGAGCTATATACGGGAAAAATAGTATTATAATAGAAGCATTTTTCACAAAAGAAGAATATTTTGAAAATGGGTCATTTTATGTACATTTTTTGTCAAAAGATTGTACTTAAATAATTTTTTTATTGTAAAACTATTCTTAAAACAATTTTATATACGTTTTCTAATTTAAATGATACTAAATATCATAAATATTATTCATTTATACGCTTTTACAAAATCACGGTTCCGAACCTAGTCAGATACCTTAACCCTCTGAGTGGATGACCCGCTAATTGAATTTCACTTCGAAAGCGGTCTACTTTTTCAAAGCTAGTGGTAGCGAAAATGTTTCGGATGAATTTCGCGAACTGCTTCGAAAGCGCACCGCAGTTTTATGCCTCCCCCCCTTAAAACTGCGGGAGGTCCTCAAATGGTTTTGCAGGGGACGATTTTATTGCTTTTCGGTTTCTGTGCTGTTCGAAAGAGGAGGTTTCTCATTCACAGCTGTGGCCTAGGGCGAGGATTGTGAAATGGACATTTTCTACACTTCACGGCCAACAGAAACTTCTCCCAATTTATTGCAAACAAGCAAATAAAAGGTAAAAAATAAAGTTTTAAAGAAATGACTCATTCAAAGTTGAAAAATATTTTTAATATATGTATAAGCAAAAGAAAATTTATTTTTTTCTCCTGTTATTTTTAAGAGCTTTAAATTTTTTTTTAAAAGGAACATTTTTATTTCGGTGTTACAATTTTAACCATACAGAAGCTCTCTGTAATCATTGTTGAATATCAGACGAAGAAAACTCAATAATATTTTCCTGTTGTTTTTTTTTAATTTTTTTAATTATGAGGTAAAAAGCAAAAGTGATTTGTTTTTATTTAACAAAATTATAATAAATGTAGTAGCATTATATATGCTGAATAAATTTGTAAAATAAAACTTGGATTTCTCCAATTTTTTATATTTTTATTAACAATAACACATAAAAAGTCATTTCAATACTTTTAATTTATGCAAATTTATATCTTTATCTTTATATTTTTCTGTTGAATAATTTTTTTCGCTATAAATCAACATAACAACTTGCACTGAGAGAAAATCCCCTTCTCTACGTCAGCATTTGCACACATAATACACATTCAATCAGTGGCGCTCACAAGGGAAGGGATTCTTTTCCAGACCCCAAAGCACTGGCTTTTTTTCGATTGATTATATTCCCATATATATTTAAAAAGTATATATATATATATATATATATATATATATATATATATATATATATATATATTTCGTATATTTGGAAAACTTGTTCAATTTCTAAACTAAAAACCAATTAGGTTTTAAGAAATTTTAATTTTCTGAGTTTTGATTTTAAATTCGGTTTCATTTTAAAGCATTTTTGAATTCCTAGAATGAATTAATTACAAATATTTTTTTTTAACACAATTCATTATTTCGTGTGAAATGTCAACTGCAATTTTAATTTCTAAAATCCTTTCTGTTTGCTTATGTTTTTAAGTTTTTGAGTTTTCTCACATTTACTTAATTAAGATTGATTTAAAGACCAATTTATTTTTTGACACATAGTTTATATAATTTAAAAGCTCTTTACTTTGTTTTCATTATTTTTTTTTCCTTTTGAAAAATGCCATGACCAAAATGTACGCAGGCTACTGTGATAAATAATACTTGAAAGGGATGGAATATGACTGAAAATGGTAAATTTAAAATCCAGCTTTCAGGTGATATTACAATTAGACTACAGAATGCAAATGTTGCAGAATGAAAAAAACATTTCCCTGACGTACCACAAACTACATTATAATAAATATATTGTAGTACTACACTGCAGTATTTTAAAGTCATGCAACAAAAACTTAAACTTGCTTAACTGCCACGATGGGGAAGTGAGAAAAAAAATATATTATTTACAATCTTGGTGATTTCTGGATTACGTTTGTATCACTACTATTTTCTGTATAAATATTTTGCATTTAAAACTCTTGAGAATATATAAGGTTCTGATAAAAGTGAATAATTGATCAAATTAACAGTTGTTATCAATATTATGTCGAAGAAAATTTTGAATTAGAAAAGATATTTTCAGTCATATTTATATTTCAAGTAGAATTTTCATGTAGAACATAAGTTGGATAGTAACATATTAAAAAATTAAAGCTTTACAGGCATTGGAATTTTTTTATGCCTTTACAAATTTTAAATGTGTTTTTCTCAGATTTTTAATTTTGAAGATGAGAGTGTATTCTAATCCCTTAGGCGATTTTCCTGTTCAAGATAGAGTCGTGAAATATCTTGTAAATATTCCCTAACATATTTTCTAGGAATTTGCTTCTAAAATCTAAGTATTTCTTTTTCCTTAATTTTTTATACAAATATTTTATCCAAGTTTTTGATGTTTCACGACTAAATCGTAAATATAAGAAACAACAGTCAAATATCACGAGTGCAGACGGCGCTCGCTGATATTTGAGTGAGAAAATTACAGCAGCATAAAATGCGACTTTGTTTGAATTATATCTAATGTGTATACTTGGAACTGTTTAGCGTAGTCGAATTAAATCAAGTGCACACGTCAAGGGTTTATATTGCATTCTAAGTCAACACGGTGGCTACTGACGAGCGACTACGTAATTTTGAACCGCGGTTAAGTGACGAGGACGATACCTGAGCTGATAACTCCCCTTCCAAACTTCCACATCACACCAACGTGAGGACTTTTGACCTCGACGTGTTTAACGTGCATCAGCTCCTCTTCAACGCTAAACCTTTGTGGTACCAAGGCTCGAACACTGGACACGAGTTCATAACCATGGCCATCAGGCTACCGTGGCCGCAAAAGGAAATAGCAAGTTTGAAAGAAATGTAATGGAGAAGTATATTTGAAGAGAAATAACTTCAAAACTTAACGAAAAACCAAAATATCAAAATTTATTTTAGGAATAATAGTGAATATAACTTCGTACACCTAAAACCACTTTATGCAGTGTATTTTGAAAGTGAACGTTTCCCCTTTTAGAGAAACTTACTATAATTATGTCAAATTCCTTTCATTTTGCTCTAAAGGGAACCCATATTTGATACACAAAATTACTTATGGTTGAATCTAATACAATTCCCTACAAAATGAATGAAAACCCTTTTTTATCATATAAATTGTGTTTGAATAGGAGATGGTTAGTTAATAAGAACATTTAAAACGTGTCGGCAATCTATGGACCTGTGGCACGTGGTACAATTCTTAGTGGCACTCAGCACTACTCTACAGATTTGTCAATTCTTGAGTGGATGGAAGTTGATAATAGACCTTATTTGACAAACATCTTCTGAGTTATGGACATTTATGGAACTACAAAATAATCTGAAAGATAATTCTAAGGATAATTGTACAGCTATTTTGTAAATAATTGAAGGTTATTGCTAGGGCATTTAATTGTTGAAAAAAGAAAATTGCTTGTACTCTGCTTTCCACTTATGATTCGGCATATCAAAGTAAAAAATCTTTCCTAATATGAAAAATATTTCGACTCCGCAAAGAAATTGTTTAACAACTGAATGCTCAGAATCGTGTCACGCATTATACCCCTGGTTTTGCGATATGAAAGAAGAGTCGTGAAAGAGTTAATTCGCATTACAATTTTTATTTAACTGTAATGAAGGGAATCATTTATATTTCACTTTGTCTATTTCTTATTTAAATAAATATGTTGGAAACATACATTTTTAATTTTTTATCTTTGTTGAAGAAATAGTAACATTTTATATTGTTTATTTTTATGTTAATAAATGTATTTTATTGATCCATAATTAATATAAAATAAAACTGTAAATCTAAATTATTTACCTCTATTCTTTAAATCTGCAAATATTATCGTAAGAATCGAAGGATTTCAAAAATTTCCTACTATGTGGCTCGCTGAATGATACTGACAGATTGGTTTGGCACGTCTTAGCTACACAGTTGCCGCCCCTGATTTAAAATGTTGGGTAAGATAACCATTATATTTTTAAAATTTTATAAATATACAAAAGGAGAGAATTTTGGCAATACATGTTTTAAAAAGGAGTAAAAGTTTTACGAGAACGAAATATAAAATTGCGTTAAAATTATTGTGTACTCTATCAACCGTTTTTCTTTTATATATATATATATATATATATATATAAGAAGTACGGTTGATAGAGTACCGTAGTTACTGCCAACTCGTGACAATGAATTGGAAATTAAGTTCACAATTCTTTGTTATAAAAAAAAAAAAAAATTTACACTTGACTTATTTTTGTATTTGTTATTTTTATATTCCTTACTGAGAGAAAGCAACAAATGGGAGTTCATTACCTGCCAAAACTGCAGAGGCCTGGTTGTTTACTCCACAAGCTCCTACCTTTTGCTTACTCTGCCCTACTAAGTAAAAATGCCGTCTTCTGCTCGTCAAGATCATGGAATTGCAGATATTGTTTTCCATATATTTTAAATATTAGTTTTCTAACTTCTACATCAGCCTTTTAATAGTCTATACTCCTGCAAAGAAGTCTGAATTCAAAACTATAAGAACTTATTATTCCCAACAATGTCATTTATACCTTTATTTTTTGAAATCTATGAATGCGTTAAATTATTAATTTGTTATCGCGACTATTTAATATTAAATGCGAAAAAAAACGAATAAGTTTCAAACTGGAACTTAAATTGAATTTTTCAAAAATTGTCATCGATATTCTCATAACTTTTACATATTGTCATTTTAGCATATCATACATCTAACTTCTATGCAAAATTCTATTATAAGTTCATCACACACAAATGTTTCAGCATATTTTTACTCATAACATGCAGTTTTCAACCACATTGTGAGGCCGCGGTAGCCTAATGGTCAAAGTAACGGACTCGTAGCTGGCGTGTCATGAGTTCGACCCCAGCACCACTGAAGATCCGCCGTGTAAGGGAGCGATGCTCAAGCGTCTTCCTCGTCACTTGATCATGGTTTAAAATTACGAGGTCCGTCGCCAAGTGAGTGAATATTAACGTCGCACTGTTCAGCTACACGATGGCTTTTACTGATGGACCTCGTAATTTTGAAGCATGGCCAAATGACGAGGGCGACACCTGAGTTGGCACCGCCTCTCCTAACTACCACACCACACCAACATTGGACATTTCAGCTCTCGATAGATTTAACGTGCATCGCTGCCCTTCACGGCGGGTCTTTTGTGGCACTGGGCTCGAACTCGAGACATGCCAACCATGATTCGATACCTTGACCACCTGATACCCCGGCCACAGGACCGTCGCCAAAAGCCCTCAAGAAGTTGAGTAGAGAAGAGAGAGAGTGCGACTTTAATATCCCCTCACTTAATTAAATTATATGAAATTTAAGGAATACTTGAAAAAATATTAGAAGTCGAATATATATATATATATATATATATATATACACTCTGTCGCAAAAAATATATGCACCCAGAAGAAATCAAGCTACAATCACGAAACTCGGCAAGAATGTTTAATTTTTTGGTAAGAGATATGCAAATGATTAAAATTTCGAAGCCAATGAGACAAGGCTATGTGTGCTATGCGCATATTAGTTGCGCAACTGGGAGAGTTTAAAAGCATGAGTACGAGCGCCGTACGGCTATCCAAACGAATCTGATGACTTTGATAGACGATATTGAGACTTAGGATGCCTCTAAGACGTAACCGGCGGCAGTACGAGCAGCTGACGGACTTTGATAGGGGCCGTATAATAGGCCTCAGAGAAGCAGGTTGGTCGAATAGACGTATCGGCCGCCACCTCGGTCGGAGCGATATGGTAGTTTGCTCGGTGTTGGCAACAGTGGATCACAGAAGGTAGAGGTACCGTCGCGGAGGGTCAGGACGTCCCAGGAACACAAATGATCGCGAGGATCGTGCAATCAGAAGAGTCTCCACTTCGGCACCAACAACGTCGGTAGCATCGATTCAACGCCACTTACCTCCTTCCAGACATCCAGTGCCATCAAGAGAAACCATAAGGAGACGACTGACCGAAGTTGGCTTTGAGGAGCCGACGTCCGCTAAGACGCTTACCACTGACCCCACATCGTAGGCAGTGTCGACTGGATTTTTGCCGACCTCGGGCAACTTGGAGTGTGACAGACTGGAGACGTGTCATCTTCAGTGATGAATCCCGATTCAGTCTCAGTGTTGATGACCACCGCACACGTGTCTGGAGGCGCACCAGCCAGCGGTCCGATCCGATATTGTCGAGCGGCATACAGCAATTTCACAAGGTGTGACAGTGTGGGGAGCAATTTCTTGGGACACACGATCATCTTTAGTGGTCCTTCAAGGCACTTTGACAGCTCGCAGATACGTGGACGATATTTTAACGCCGATTGTGCTACCCATGCTATCAAGTCTCCCAGGTGCCATTTATCAACAGGATAATGCTTTTTTCCACATACTGCGCGACTCTCCCAACAATGTCTTCAAGGATATGACGTCCTACCATGGCCTGCCAGGTCACCAGATCTTTCGCCAATAGAGTATGTCTGGGAAGCGCTGGGAAGGCAACTGCAGCCGTCCCGAGATACAGGAGAATTAACTGCGCAGATGCAAAGACTATGGCAGGATCTTCCACAGAGGGTCATAAGTGATCTAATTGAATCGATGCCACGCCGAATTTCGGCTTGTATAGCTGCCAGAGGTGGCTTTACAACTTACTGATTTTTAACCTTTTGCAAGCTGTAACCGCTTAATAAAATGATATTTTGTTCTGAATTTTTAATCATTTGTTTATTTTTATATACACTACATGCATACCAAATTTCGTGAATGTAGTTCAATTTCTTCTGGGTGCATATATTTTTTTTGACAGAGTGTATATATATTAAAAATTAATCTAATGATAATTTTAAATATCCAAAGAATTATTAGTATTTATGGTAAATATATATGTTTTTCAACTGAGTATGTGAGACACGTATAAATATCTTTTTCGAAATTCCAATGCAGAATTTCAGTGGAGCTAATACAAAATTCCTAGTTTTGCATGGTTAAGATTATAAAAATGTCCAAATTTTAATAACCTTTTCTTCAGTCAATTACTAATGAAACATGAATGATTAGGGATTATGCATAAATATATATTTTTTTAACTTGAATTTAAAAAGGATCTTTATATTTTTTTATATGCGCAAATGTTAACTGTGAATTTGTCCAGATGCTTTTAAATACTCTTTATTTGAAGATTCAAGTTCAAAAATATAAGCTTGCAGTTAAAGTTCTCTTTGAATGAAATTAATGTTCAGACATTCAAAATTCAAATATAATTTGTTATCTGAACAATACAAAACAAGGGATTCTATGTAAGATGCCCTGAATACCTGGCTTTAAAATTATGAAAAACTAAAAGATTTAAATAGGTTTTTTTTTAACAATGCATAAAATTTTTTTGCAAATAATGTAATACAGAAGCTTAAAAATTATTTATGTTTAGAAATGTCCAAAATTTTAAAAGATTTTAAATTTTGAATATTTTTTTTTATTTTTTTGACACATAACAAAATAATCATTTTTAAAAAAATCCCTGAAAGTATTGATTAAAATAAGAAAAATGAAGCAGTAAATTATCCTCAATGTTTTAATGTATAATTTGAATTTAAATACTACAGATATTTTTTAAAAACTTAAACATACATTATAAAAACTTATTTCCATTTGAGAATTTTAAGGTAAAGAAAAAAATGAGAATTCTCAACTCGTTGACTTGCAATTATTTCCGTACACTTTAGGGTTTAAAGAAATTCTCCCCAGTTTTTTATGATTGCTGCAGGGGAAAGAACTGGTCTTCCCGTGAGCCATAAAGCTTCCCCTCAGTGCCCATTGTGTGTCTCCCCGATCGTCTCTAATTATCTTTCAAGATACTAAACCTTTAAAGGGGGGGGAATTCGGAAAAACACGACTTTACCGATTTTGAACACATTGCTTGAGGAGGAAGAATCAGTTTGGTTCATTTTTGGTGAGTCCCCGGCCTTACGAAAAATTCAGTGTGGTCCGTTTTCGAAGCCTCTCTAGTAGGGCAGAAAAATCCGTGCTGTCCGGTTGGAGGGATAAGGTACTTTTCGGGGAGATATGCCAATGATTAGAAAGGAAGCGTGTCTGCGCATTACGTGTAGCCGGTAGAGGGCGAGTAACGTCGTTCTCCGTGAAGTGTAAAACAGGAAACCAAAGCTTGTTTGAGTGTACTGAATCGTTTACAAAGGAAGAGTAGAGGTAGACGTGCCATTACGACATTTGCGAAGACAATATGAGCAGCTGTCGCAGTTTGAGAGGGGTAGAATCGTCGGCATGATAGAAGCTGGGTGGTCACCTAGGCAAGTAGCTAATCAATTAGGCCACTCTGATTGTGTTGTGAGGAGGTGTTGGGACCAATGGTTCCTAGAGATGTCATTTACGTGAAGGCCAGGCTCAGGACGCCCTCGACAGACCAGAAGTTGAAAATATCGCCACATCGTAAGAAATGCACGCGTACAGCCAACTTCTTCATCGGCATTCCACGAGTTTTAACGAGCTAGAGGCAAGTTTACAGCAAATATGGAACGAAATGTCTCAAGACATCATTCAGAACTTGTATGTTTCAATGCCCTATCATATTGCGTGGTGCATTCGTGCTAGAGGAGGTTCTATAGGATATTAACCCTCTAAGTGGATACCTTCCTCCTGAAAAGTTATTCCGAAAGTGTTAACTCTTATTTTGGAAGTTTGCTTTTAAAATGCAACATACTTCTTTCCTTTCCCTCTTTTAGAACTTGGGAGGTCGAACGGGGACAATTTTATGACCTAGTTCGATTCCTTTCTCAAGTAAGAACCAAGAGATTAATCGTTTACAGCTATCTGTTAAGTTGCCTTGGGCAATCTTGTATGAAAGCTGTAGTGGAATTTGGTGTTTCTTTCTCCTATATGTTCAGTCACAGTAAAATTAAAACAAAATGAAGGGTAAAAAAAAAAAGAAAAATGAAATAAATAGTATGTTAGAAGTTGAAAAATAATTATATTTTCTTCAAACAAAATTTATTTTTCTGTCATTTTTTAAAAATTAAAATATATATATATATATATATATTTGGTATTGCGA
This sequence comes from Trichonephila clavipes, assembly GCA_019973935.1. Taxonomy (NCBI): domain Eukaryota; kingdom Metazoa; phylum Arthropoda; class Arachnida; order Araneae; family Nephilidae; genus Trichonephila; species Trichonephila clavipes. The sequence continues at coordinate 28,879 of BMAU01001904.1, read as the reverse complement.
TTTGAACCAGAAAAAAGCATCCTGTATTCATTTTTGAATATGAGAGTAAGAAAACGCGCTCACTTTCCTGTTTTTTTAAAAAAGTAATGTGGTAAGAAGAGCAAAGGCCCTATCTCATTTTTTAAACAATAACACAATAAATGGTGCATACGGTGATATACATACGATGATTATATTTATGAAATAAAACCGATCTTTCTCTATTCAGTTATATTTTTAATTTAAGATAGCATAAAAAAGGATTTCAATAGTTTTAATTTATTTTAATTAAAATCATATAAAAGATATTTTTATGTTAACTGAATATTTTTCAGAAAAAATTTAAAATTTCCTTCCTAGTGTTCTAATTTTCGAACTTCTTGTATTAAATAAAAATTCCTTTTCTACATCAGCATTTGTGATGGACATAACACACATTCAGTCAATAATTTTTAATTTTAATGGAGGATATACTTCTTCAAATGCGCATAACAGTACTTCTAACCATTTTCTACTCAACTTAAATTTCTTATCTTTCTGTTTCTTTTATTACAAGGAAAAATGTCACACATCGATAACTACATTTTCACACAATTCAGTCATTACAAATTCTATTGTGAGAAAAGTTCTCCGTAGGTAATTTTGTCTTTCAAAACAGTACACTTAAAACAATTTTGTTCAGTGAAGTTAACCGACGGTTCCACAATGTATTCATACCAAATTTTTTAAAAAAACAAATTTAACACTTGGAAATGTATCCTGTATTAAATTTTTCAGTATACACAAATATTTCCTGCTGTAGGGAAGATATAGTATGAGAGATGTGGTATGCGGTTGTGAAAGAAAGTTTTCGAACGTGTAGACTATTTTTGAAAATTTAAATATCACTGAAGCTGATCATATAACTGCAAATGAGCCTTTTTTTAATGTGTGCTGGTATCAAAGTAAAACACTTTACAATATAAAACAGCCTATGGGTTTATACTCAATATCAAACTATTCGCAAAATGGCTTACAACTTCTATTCAAATTGTAAAGAAACTGAAATATAAATATAACTTACTGCAGTCAAAAATATTCATAATATGTAAGTATCCTATTCCTCCACTTATTTCAGTACATTTTAAAAACTGTAGCTGAATGCAATTTTTTATATTTATAAACGAGGCATAAAAGCTCACACAGTCGTAAAAATGTCTTTATCATTTTTAAATATACTACTATAAAACGTATATGGATTGTAAGATCAGTTTTAAAATCCTAAAAGCTTTTAGAGGAGCTAAAAACATGTAATTTTGGATTGATCAAATTTTTAATATAATACACAAATATACATGTTATTAAGCAAATGCATTTGAAAAATCAAACTTCCTTCTGAAATAAACGTAATTGAAAGAAAAATGTTTAATTGCAAATGAGTGGAAATACATGTTTATCTAAGGGGTATCCCCAAAGTGAGGTAATCCTCAAACTTAAGACTCAAACTCAGTGGCATAACAATCCATGAGTGCCAGGAACTACTGTGCCCATCATAATACACGTGACCATTAGACGCTGAGGTGCATGAACAGATGTCCCGATTTGGTGGTCTGTCTGAAGAGAGACATTCAGTGTTTAAGACCCGAAGCAAGCTTGGTACTCATTTATCGACCCAATGTAGCGGGGATGAAAGGCAGAGTCGACCTTGCGCAGCCCGTTAATAGAACCCCAGACCTGTGGTGTGGAAGCATTATATACTACCACTCGATCCTATTCGGTGAAAAATAAAATTTATTGTTAGATTCTTATATAAATCCCTAATGAATGAGGGAGTCCAAACTTTTTTTTTCATGTAAACTGTTTAGACGGAAATGGTTAATTATGAACATTTCACAATTTGCATAAATTAAAATTAACCGTTATAGTTTACATAAATTTTTAAGGGTGCAAAAGGTGTATTTCGGCTGCACGAATTAATTTTAAAAGGAATACGGTTACGAAAAAGCAGTTCAAATCTATCTAAAGTAGGGTTGGTTACCTTACATATTGTCAAACACAACAATGTATTGGAAGCCAATTCCACAATTCGTTGTTATAAAAATGTATGGAAAATTACAAGATTTATTTTTGCATTTGTAATTTATATATATATAATTTTTCCTGGAAACTTTAAAAGCTAGAGCGGCATCTATCAAAACCACGGTTCTCTCTCTGTTTTTCCAGATAGCCCCTGACTAAACCGGCTCTGCATTATTAAGTGAAAATGCCGGATTTTGTTTGTCAAGATCATTTTATAGTAGACTGCATTTTTCATGTATTTTAGATGGTCGTTTTATATTTTCTACATCAATATCTTAATGTCTGAATTTAAAATTACATAAAATTCTTGACATTGGCATCAATGACCATGATAATTTTTATTAGTATATGAATGTGTCATCAAACGATTACATGACTAATATTAACATATTATTTTAACCTTTTAATTAATATTAAGTATAACATAACGCACACAAATTTTCTGAACTCTAAAATAAATATTTCGAAAACTACTTCAGATATACTCAAAATTTTTCATTCCTACGCTTTAGCTTCTCAGTTTTGCTTCTATGTAAGAATTTATTGTAATTGTATATTCATCAATTTTTTTAGTATATTTTTTGCTCTTAGCATGCAGTTTTCAACTGAATTGTATGTAATCTTCGAAATATATTAAAAATACCAAAGAAGCTATATAATAAAAAATTTGAAATTTATATTATACTCAAACAAATGCTAAAACTTATGGTAAATAATTTTTAACTGCGCGATGCATTTTTTTTCGAAATTTCAAATGGAATTTCTAACATAAAATTTCTAGCTTTATACGATCGAGATTTCAAAAAATATGCAGATTTTAATTACTTATTCAGTTAGCCTTTAAAAAAGATAAATGTTGAGGTATTTTGTATAAATAGATACTTTTGAACAATAATTCGAATGTTTTTGAATAGCTCGAATTTAAAATTGACTTTTATGTTTATTTATATGCATAAATGTCTACTGTAAATGTTTCCGTATATTTTTGATTACCATTTATTCAAACATTCAAGTTATAAAAAAAATGTGTGAAAATCTTCATTCATGTTGTCTTTGATGTAAACTGAAGTTCAAGCACTTAAAATTAAAATATAATTCGGTGTATTTTAACAATATATAACGAGGCACTGTACTTAAACTTCCCTGAACACTTGGGCTTTGAAATCTAAAAAAAAAAAAAAACTAATAAATCTTAATTAGTTTTTTTTTCGTTATTATTTTTATCAAAGTGTAAAAAAATGTTTCAAATGATTTGATGAAGTTTAAATTTATTCATTTTTAGTGGTTGGAAAATTGAAAAGGTTTCAAATTTTAAAGAGTTTGGTCTTTTATTAATTTTTTCGGTATCTTATAATAAAATAATCATGTTTCAAAAACTGAAAGCTTTGATTAAAATAAGAAAAATGAAGCGAAAGAATATAATTAAAAAAAGATAATTTGTCTAACTATATAAAATAGCAGATTGCACTGACACACCCCAACTTGTTACAGTTTCAAATTAATATGAAACCAAAAGGGAATTGTAACATATTTTACTTATGCGTTGGGACTTTTCAAAACTTTTAAAATACGAGGTAACAAATAAACACTTCCTGGGGTCTAAAGAAATCCCCCCCCCCCGATTTTTTACGATTGTCCCAGGGTCAAAACACGGGGTTTCCTGCGAGCCATAAAACTTCCTATCAGTGTCCTGCTGTGTTGCTTCCACCGTCCCCAATTATCTTTCAAGATGTTAAACCTTTAAAAGGGGGAAAAGATTTCAGAAAAGTGCGGCTAATCCGCTTTTGAAAACGTTATTTGGAGGCAGAAAAATCCGTGCAGTGCATTTTCGAAGCATCTTTACACTGACGGAATTTTCCGTGCTATCCGCTTAGAGGGTTAAATCCTCCGTTCTTTTGCCTTTTTCTCTGAAATAAATTATCCTTTTTCTTTGATTTTCTATTCGTTTACTTAGTTCTTTTCTATCCATTTACTTCATTTAATTGGTCATTACGTATGTAAAATTTCGTTTCATTTTGACGAGTCCTTCTTGGTGCGCTAATTTTTTTTGTCCATGAGTTTATATATATGCATACACAATTTGAAGCATGGTGTCTTACTAAGTCTTGAAATGGGGACAAAGATAATATCGGCTTTTGTGGATTATCTTTACATTTTCATTTCTTCTCAAGCAATAGATTGCACATTACCTATACATTTCCGGTTTTTTGTCGTATGTTTTCAAGAATCTAAATTTCAGCCTTCGAAGAAAAATGTCTGCCTTCATCACAAAGAAAATTCCGGAGGAGAAATATTTCAGTACAACGGACAAACTGCATATATTAAACACACCAGCACTAACAATTTCTTCATAATAATGAAATAAATGTTCAAATCAAAGAGAGAACGAAAACATATTAGTGCCCGTATAGCTAACGGAGAAACTAGTTAAGGAGTTAAGGATGTTATCGGCACCATGCCAGACAGACTCTCCTGTGATATGAAGTGACTGGCATATAGATGATTGACCTTCTGGCATACAGACTTGCATCGTTAAGCCTTCACTAAATAGCCTAACTCGACATTGATGTACCGGAAACATTGGGCAGCTTAAATAAGAGATCAGTAATTGTCATCTTCGCGCGTCTCAGTTAAAGCCAAATGACATTCATTATTGCTTCTTACATCTCTTTGGCACCTTATAACTGCATTTTTCGGTATTGGGCCATACTTCTGTAATAGTTTAAAAATTTGGAAACCACATTTCTGACTAATTTGAGCTATTTTGTTATTTCCACTTGAGATTGACCTATATTCAACTTCCTAACTGTTATCCATCGAAATCAATGTTTCAGACATTGAACTTGCGTCATTGCAACAGATTCAAAGCAATCATGAGCCTTCAGAAATAGGAGCAAATTTAAACCCGCACAAAGCAGTGTTTCAAGCACTGGTAATTTCAGTTTGCTTAATTAACATTCAACGAAAAGAAAGAGATTAAAGGCGATTAGATGGTTATTAAATTATTTTTCTTTCCTATCTTTGCCCATTTTCATTAAAAATAATTCAGTAATTCTTATCGAAAATTTACAAAAATAATCTTGCTTTAGTTAATATTTTGCACATTCATACATGTCTTATGCTGGGGTATCTTTGAAAATCTCTATGTCTTGCAAGTAGATTTCTAGAATGTATCCTATGTTGAACTCCATGTGGTTGAAGCATTTCCGGACTAATAACCAAATTATCTTGCATGGATGTATCTCTTTCATAGATTAAATGATGAAATATAATTTATTGAAAAGGAAAGATCCACTGGTTTAATTGTAGACATCTTGTTTGCGTTACACTCAAATCCATTGTTTTCTAAGAAACTTACCTCTCCCTGAAATCTCTACCTCTGAAGCCAGAACCTAGAACTTCTCTTTATTTAACCTTACCTCTAGAAACCCACTCAAAGCATTTCATTCAATCCACAGAGTGATTTTTTCATCTAGTCTATTGCTCATTAATAAAAAGGATTTTTTCCTATTAGGATGTTGCTTGGATACGAATTGTAACAATTAAAAGAGGTAAAGCTATTTTTTAAACTCTTAACTTTAATTCCGACTGCTTTTACTGTTATCGTCAAATATAAATATCTTAACTACAAAACATGGCCTTGCATTCCAATTCCTACCCATTGCTTCAGTTTCCCATGCTTTAGACCAGGGATGGCGAACCAATGGCACGCGTGCCATTGATGGCACGTGACACAATATTTTGGGTACTCCACCAATCAAAACGATTTGTATTTTAGTTCAAAATAACAAAGTTCACTACGAAGGATGACGAACAAACCCGAGAAGTACACTCCTTTGTTATTGTCTTTCATTTAGCATACTAAATTTCCTTGAAACAACTGTAATTTAAAGTTTATTTGTGTTGTATATTTACGATTATTAACTGTTATTTCGCATGGCTAGTTCAGAAAATAAATACATAAAAGTGCAAGATAGTAAGTGTAACAGAATTTCACACTTGGTAGACCGAAAAATGTGGCATAATTAGTAAAGGCGACAAAGCGGTATGTGTTTTATATTCTGGGTCAGTGGTGTGTAGAAAATCGTCTCTCGTACTGTTTTAACCATATTTTCATATATTTATACCTGCGAGCCATTATTTTCGGAAAAGAATAACATTAAAGACAGCTTAGAAACCGTTTGACATATGATTCCAATCCAGCATGCATTCTACTAAAAGTAACATCTTAAAATCTTTATATAAATCATTTGTCATATATGATCTGCTACAACAGAACTCACACAAATGTTACTTTAATTTGAATTACACGTATTACTAAAATATTACTACTAAACATAGTAAAAATAATTTATTCGAAGTAAATAAAGAATTTTGAGTTGTTAGTATTAAGTTTAATTATTTTCCCAATAATCACAAGTCAAAATTTGCTTAAAGGTACGTCTGTATCTCATTAAAAATTCCTTCAGAAAAAATGGCCCTTTGATCCATGAAGGATCACCATCCTTGCTTTAAACTATTTATAAAACATGGCTGAAAACTTGAATTAACTTAGCGTGTATTTTATAATGCAAATATGTGAAGTGTTTTCTCCTATTCCTGTCTTGTTCCAAAGCTTGTATTCTGTAATTGTTAGAAAAAATTGTAAAATACGTAAACATATAAAAAAAAATATTTTACCCAGATATATGAAATTGGCTCTTACCTTAACTAAACCTTCACTCACTCATACCTATATAGATTAGTTAATATTTACAGCAAAAATACCGCAAATTATTACACAAGTTGCCAATTTTGTAATAAAGATATTTTTTTTTTGTAATCTAATGCAATTTTTCTCTTACTGCTTCAACGATCATTTCATATGGTCTAACAACCTCTATATCTGCCTCTTCTAATTTACTGTACAAAGTAACTCAGCTACATCTGAATTATTCCCTAACAGGGTTTTTAATATATATAATACGAAATTGAAATATATATCTTCTCCAAGAATGAAGTTGCATAACTTGAATTCGTTAAAAATAAAAACTTAAATGCTGGTGCATTTGGCGCCTTTTGTAACACATTGATACGAATGATTTGCTGACTTATAACCCCAAAAATATCACAATGTAACTGCATTGGTCGGGACAAAATATTTCCGGAATTGATGTAGAAATTTCCATGTTGCGGTTTTTACATTATCAAATGTATGCAGATGGCGCCATAGCTAAAATTAGAGATATACTCGTCTCACTTCACAGATAGTTGGTTTGAATTAATTATATTATATCCAATGAGAAAAGATTCTCGGTAAGTTATATTGTTTCCTGCCTTCCTCAGTAGCTCGACAGTCCAGGGTGAATGGCTTTCTGAACAAGCCTTTTCCAGGCCTGCTTTCTACTAGTGTTCCTCCTATTAGTTCCTTCTACTCCTACTCCTATTAGTGTTCTCCATATTTTAGTTCTCAAAACTAGGAAATATTTATAGGAATGTAATATATTAGTCCATCCTAGAATTGGACTGCATTTACTACGTGTGTCTTTTGGTTGGGCATTGAAGACTTTTTTTAGTGGTGCGGTCTTTGTCCATTCTGACAACGGGACCTGCCCGTTTAATTCGTTATATTTTGATGGAATTAAAAATGTCAGATTCTTTAGATGATCGATAGAGCTCAACAAATTATGTTATTCATGCTAGATAATTGTGTGCATCATTTTGTAGCTTAGAACAATTTCAAGAAAGTCCTTCCTGTTAGATTATTGTAAGTATACGCTTGCTATTATTAGACTTAGCTTCATTTTTTAAACTTGGTTTTTTTTCTACAACATTTCTTGCACTATTATGGGGAAGTTTTCTGTTGTTGGGGAAGATTAGGACTCTATAAAATAAGCTTAAACCCATTTCAGCCTCGTAAGTAGGTGAGATCTCAAGAAAATATAATAATTTTCCATTTTGGCTTTTAAAGTTAACATATCCAGTGAGAAATTGGACTTTTTTGTAATTAGTATAAAAATGATGGCATGCCAGTTTTTTATTAATGGTTGGAAAAAATTTATTTGTTAATCTCCCTTTATTCGAAATGAGATATTCTTGGTTCCTAGGCTTCACCCTTTTTTCTTTCATAATCTTCTTGTTAAACCATTTAGGAATATTAACAGCAATGTCAATTTTGTACTTGGTTGCAGCTTTTGGAAGCCAATTGGCCCACTCATTTCCAAAGTCTCCCGTGTGTCCGTGAACAAATGCAAAATCTATTGAGATGTTTTTATCTTTTATGCTCTCAAGTTGCTTTGGGATCTCGATTATTATGTTGTTATGGGTTGAAGACACATTTTTGAATCTATTTTTTTTTTTTTAAATTAAGGGTCAATTTTTAAAATTCTTAATATTTCCAGACATTTAAAAAAGTTTTTGACAAATTTAAGCCAGACTTACTCCCCGAGAAAATATGATTGAAGTGAGAAAAATTAACCACTGTGAATAAAGTACTGTTTTTAAAGTTAATGATTTAAGCCATTAACGATATAGCCCCTTTGAGCTTTTTAACAGCAATGGCAACGTGGTATGGAATTGGATATTACAGAAATATATTAGAATTTTGTTTATCATTATTTTTTTAACGATTATTCTTCAAGGTTCCAAATATTGTAATTACTGATTGGTTGCTTTTATTAGAATATTCTTCAAGAGAAATAATGGGATAAATAGCTTTAAACACGTCCAAACATAAATAATATTAAAGAAACTTCTAATTATTAATTCTTAAAACACTATCACCGTATACATCCTTGCATACTAACTCCTACTCACATAGAGAAGTACATTTTTCGTTAAACTTTTTGTTTTCAAAATTACCATTATATTATTAGATTAGATTCATAATATTGACGTCTATTACTGCTTTAAATATACATACGATCCTTATGTCCAACTAATAATTATCTAAATCAAAGTCTAAATACATAAACAAAAAATGTTTATCTGTTTTTGTAAGTTAAAAAATCTTTCACAATGAAATTTACTATATTATAAGTTAAAATTGCATTCACTTTTAATGTCTTATTTGTAGTTGATCCATTTTCTAAACAAAAATAAAACGGCATTTTTTTATAGTATAAACCGATGCTTCTCAAACTTTCAATATTTGCAACCTAATTTTTAATCATAATTTTGATCGCCTCCCCCTGTATAATATTGTATTGAATGCAATAATAATGCTCTTTGATGCTAAAACTACAATATGGTCTTGATTATACACCATAAAAATTAACAAGCTAAGAATTAAATTTTGTATATGTTACTTTTACGTAGTAGATATTCTAATTAAATTACTTTCAACACTAGAAAGTGCAGGATTTCGATTATTCTTAAAGTTCCACCGGTGTCATTTTAACACCGCGACCGCGATACAAATGATGTAAAGTAATTTTTTTAACTAATTGCAAGACTACTGTTCAGTAGGGTCTAGTTTTAAGACTTTTAATACAATTTCAGGTAAGTATTATACACTCTGTCGCAAAAAATATATGCACCCAGAAGAAATCAAGCTACAATCACGAAACTCGGCAAGAATGTAGTCTGGTAAGAGATATGCAAATGATTAAAATTTCGAGAAGCCAATGAGACAAGGCTAAGTGTGCTATGCGCATATTAGTTGCGCAACTGGGAGAGTTTAAAAGCATGAGTACAAGCGCCATACGGCTATCCAAACGAATCTGATGACTTTGATAGACGATATTGAGACTTAGGATGCCTCTAAGACGTAACCGGCGGCAGTACGAGCAGCTGACGGACTTTGATAGGGGCCGTATAATAGGCCTCAGAGAAGCAGGTTGGTCGAATAGACGTATCGGCCGCCACCTCGGTCGGAGCGATATGGTAGTTGCTCGGTGTTGGCAACAGTGGATCACAGAAGGTAGAGTGTACCGTCACGGAGGGTCAGGACGTCCCAGGAACACAAATGATCGCGAGGATCGTGCAATCAGAAGAGTGGCCACTTCGGCACCAACAACGTCGCTAGCATCGATTCAACGCCACTTACCTCCTTCCAGGCATCCAGTGCCATCAAGAGAAACCATAAGGAGACGACTGACCGAAGTTGGCTTGAGGAGCCGACGTCCGCTAAGACGCTTACCACTGACCCCACATCATAGGCAGTGTCGACTGGATTTTTGCCGACCTCGGGCAACTTGGAGTGTGACAGACTGGAGACGTGTCATCTTCAGTGATGAATCCCGATTCAGTCTCAGTGATGATGACCACCGCACACGCGTCTGGAGGCGCACCGGCCAGCGGTCCGATCCGGCATTTATTGTCGAGCGGCATACAGCAATTTCACAAGGTGTGACAGTGTGGGGAGCAATTTCTTGGGACACACGATCATCTTTAGTGGTCCTTCAAGGCACTTTGACAGCTCGCAGATACGTGGACGATATTTTAACGCCGATTGTGCTACCCATGCTATCAAGTCGCCCAGGTGCCATTTATCAACAGGATAATGCTCGTCCACATACTGCGCAACTCTCCCAACAATGTCTTCAAGGATATGACGTCCTACCATGGCCTGCCAGGTCACCAGATCTTTCGCCAATAGAGCATGTCTGGGACGCGCTGGGAAGGCAACTGCAGCCGTCCCGAGATACAGGAGAATTAACTGCGCAGATGCAAAGACTATGGCAGGATCTTAGACAGGGGGTCATAAGTGATCTAATTGAATCGATGCCACGCCGAATTTCGGCTTGTATAGCTGCCAGAGGTGGCTTTACTACTTACTGATTTTTAACCTTTTGCAAGCTGTAACCGCTTAATAAAATGATATTTTGTTCTGAATTTTTAATCATTTGTTTATTTTCATATACACTACATGCATACCAAATTTCGTGAATGTAGCTCAATTTCTTCTGGGTGCATATATTTTTTTGCGACAGAGTGTATATTATAAACCCTTATATCATAAAAAAACTGACATTGACATTATGTTTTGCTAACTTTGTTCGAACATCGTTTTGTCGTAAAACATTTCGAGGCGCAAATTTCGAAGGAACTTTACTATTATGCAGTATTCATTCTGCCCCATCCCTAGAGACATATATATAAGAATTTATTGGAATATTTTTAATTACCTCTGCACTTTTTTCAGATTCTTCGCAGTCAATTTCATTCAATCTTATGCCTTCATCGGAATCTAAATTCGAACCAATTCATTCACAGAAAGCTAGGCAACAAGTTAGCAATTTCATCAAGGGTTAGACCTTTTCTAAGATCCATTATTTCATGGTGTCTGCTCTCTACACTATGTTCGAAAATAGAATGAATTTTTTTATGAGCGTATTAGCAAATAATATGTAACGAAACTCTTAGAGACAACACACAATTTTTATATAATTAATTCATTTCCTCTGTGAGCTCAATAAAATGTGCGTTAGAACTTTGGGAAGGTTGTTTTACAACAATAGTATGTACTTACTGGACTATATTTTATTGAACTACAGCTTTTTATAATGGTAAATTGTCATGGTGTCAAAATGAAATCAGCGGACGTTCTAGGTATATTTAGTTGGAAAATCACTCCTAATTAACCTAGAACCGCAAAGACTTTTTTGTGTAAGTACCAGAGGAAATGATTAAAAATCACGAAAAATTTTCTAATTTCCCGCAGAAGTGCGGAAAGAAGAACAAAGTAAGCATCCTCTAGTGTTAAATTGTCACCAAGGCACGGTATAGTGTTAAATGATATTTTTTTTTATAATAAACGTTTTCATTTCCAAAATTTTTATAAGTTAGTATCCCTCACGTAGGGTGTTCACATCCAGATACGGGGGGGATCTCACAGTCTGGGAATAGCTGGTATCAACGGAAAACAAAGGCTTCGAAAACGAATTCCATTCCTTCATTGAAGAGAGTAGAAAATACGACAATAAAGCTTTTCGGGACTTCATATAAAGTTCTTCAAAGACTGAGCTTTCAGATTTAGATTTATTTCATTCAATATACCTTCATTGAAATCCGATACAGGGATTTCAAGTGAATGTATTGATCGCTCTGTGAAACATTGCTTAATTTACTTCAATGTTTTATTCTTTCTTTCGTAGTAGAATCATCCAAAAAATTTATTCACAAAAATCTTCAAACACTGAAAAATATATTTAATACTACTTTTGAATATACAGATGCATTAAACAATTTTTAAGATATCTCTTAAATTAATTACAAAGCAATTATTTATATATATATATATATATATATATATATATATATATATAAAAGAAATATGTATTATTTATCAAAAACAAGAAATAATAGATAAAGCACATAACAAGAAATAGCATAATAAAAATATAAAAGCAGAACATGAAGAACAAAATTATAGAGAAATAAAAGAACTACAAAAAAGCAGAACCTAGCGAGTCAGAAAACAATTTCGGACTTAGGACCGAATAAGTGGGGTTAAACTAGTTTAAAGGCGGCAACCTTCCCCCTATGCAACTCGGTAGGAAAATCAAATAAAATAAAATAAACAAAACTTCAAAGTATGGAAACTCAGAGAGCATGATAAAACCAATCACTACTATTATGTAACAAACTCTCCCAAAACTCTTAATGCAGAAAAATCACAAAATCACAAAATAATTATGTAAGAAAAGTAGAAAAATGCTAAAACAATTACATAAGAAAAGTATCATTCAAAAATCAATTTAACAAAATTTCTTTACTCACAAAGCTTTTACGAAGAGAAACAAGCATCTTGCCATTAATGAAAGTCAATTATTCACTAAGTTAAAAAATTCGAAAATACATAACCACATCTTTTGAGCTGACTTTTAAACCAGCCGGAAAAGACAAGTATAAAATGACGACAATCAAATATGGTAAAATTTGAATTGGTTGATTGTCAAAAATGTATATTTGCTAGGCTCTAATTTGGCTGGTTGTCAACAATGTGTAAGATGTTCAAGATGTGTGTGGAAAAAATGTAAACTATGATATGAGTGTTATGATATAATCTTCACAGCAAGACCACTAACATGCTGACTTTGAAAACCTATTGTTGTGTGGTGGATTTGGAATTCGAAGTAGCAAGCTGGTTAATGTATTTGCGATGAATATAAGATCTCAAGAAATTAAAAGGGTATTCATGATCTAAACAACATTGAAAAATTTTTTTTATATTATTGTATTTATCTATATTGTGGGTAGTTAAGTTATCATTTCTAAATAAAAAATTCAAAATGATATTTCTGTAAATTAATATATGTAAATTACTGTTCCATACGGGAATTTTAATTATATGGAACTTAAACGAATCTCTTTTGTCAAAAATGTTACTGACTACAATATTGTTAATAAGATGCATGTCTAAATCCAAGAATTCCACCCTATTAGAGTTGAAGTTAGTTTTAAGAAGCTTGAGGTAATCAGGGTAGAATGTATTATTTGGTTTGTATTCACTATTTTTACAAAAAATTATTATATCATCTATATAACGATAAATTAAGTAAGAATCATTTACAACATGATCTATTTAAAAAAAAAATGTAAATATAGGTTCGCTAAACAATTACTAGCTGGACCACCCTGAGGTAATCCTTTGATCTGTTTATAAAGATTCTGATCAAATGTAATGAAATTTTCTTTTAATACGAGGTTAACAAGAATATCAAATTTTTCTTTTTTCATTGAAGTATATAATTCACATATTTATCATAAATTAACTGTAGGACCTTAATCATATCGTCAATATCTATAGAATTAAAAAGGTCTTCGAAATCAAAACCATGTATAGAAAAAATCATCATATCCTTAGTAAATCTAGCAATCTCTAAGCTATTTTTAATAATTGCCGTGTTTTGTAAATTATCAATTAGATTTTGAAGAAGAGATTGTAAGATCTTCCCAGACTTCGTGATATATGTATTGTATCCATTAGTGATACTACGGAATTTTATAGGGCTTTTATGAAATTTTGGTGTTAAAAAAAATACTTGGATATTTAATATTATTTAGATGAATATTCAGTCTTTTGTTAAAAGCTAAAAGCTAAAAGACGATTATCAACTTCTCTATTATTATGAATTGATTTTTGAAATGAATTATTATTTAAAATGTGGTTACTTAATATTTTACTGTAAAAATATTTACAAATTATGGCATAATTAGCAGAGACCTTATCAACATATGTAATCACGAAGTCATTTTGGATATTTACTATTGATGATTTAAGATCTTTATACATAATTTCATTTTCAACAGTAAAATCTAATTCCTGAATTTCTGTTGTTACATAAGATCTAAATTGATTGAATGCTTCAATCGGCATTCCGTATTTAATTGCCATTTTAAGGTAGAATTTATCTAAATCTTTTATGATTTGTTTCATAACGTTAGATTTATTTTTTGTGATCATCAGTCTAAAACCGGTACCTTTTTCCATAAAATTTCTTAACAAATCATCTTTGACGATGCTAAGGTTTCCTGTGACAACGTGCTGATGATAATCATCAATATAGTCTCGATATAGATTGCATCTACATGATTCTGAACTTAGAAGCTCCGAGATTTGATTATAATTAAATATAAATCTACCTAATTTCTTGTTGTATTTGAAAGCCTTTTTAATAATAATATTTTTAATAGGAAAAAAGGATTGATATTTTTGAAATATACTTGAAAAATTAATTTTATTAAAGGATTTATATTCATAAATAATAATGTACAATATTCTGTAGAGTAATTTTCACTTGCATCTAATTTAATATTCATTTTTTGTACTAAATAGTTATTAAGGTCTCGAATCATATGCATACCATGAGAATCACGGAATTTATATCTGCTTAAAATATCTGTCATAATTTTAATTTCAGTTTTATTCAAGCCAAACCTAAACGATTTAATTAAGCCTGTGTTGTAGTTATCATCAAATTTAACAGCTAATTCTAACATAGAATTCTTGAGGGTTGACATGTCTCTAGTAACTCTTTTTCTGCGTTTAGCTTTTGAAATTCTCGCTAAACGAATATTATTACTATTATCAATAAATTTATTAAAATTCGGAATATATAATGAGTTCTCGGATTTTTGTTTAAAAGCTAATAAGACACTTTTACCTTTCCATATAACATTCAAACCATAAGGATAATATGATCTAAATGAATCTATAAAAAAGTTTTCGAACCATAATCTTTGTTTAATATTTGGCACTATTCTAAGTATATGTACAGTTATGTTATTGAATCCATGTTTATGAAAGTGTTCTATCTCATTCTTAGCCTGGTTATTGTTGCAATCAAATTTCCTTGTATCAGACCTATGCTGATTCAATCTAATATTGATAGTGTTTGAAGTCTGACCTATGTAAGCGAATTTACATATGTTGCATGTCATTTTGTAAACACAGTTAAAAGTCTTACAAAATAAATAACCTGCATCCTTATCCAAGTGTTCCCTACTCATCATTCCACACGCCTTGCATCTTTTATCAGTGCAAGATCTAAATTTTAGTTTTAAAGCATGAATATCTCTGAAAAACCTGTTTTCTAATATGTTACCAAAATCCTTATCTCTTTGATTTTCATCTATACTATCGGAAACATGAATATTTCGTTTTGCTGTACGAGATAAATTCTTATATATAGAATTCAAAAATTCAAATTTTAAAAATTCTAACACGACAATGTTTAGATACAGAAGGAAAGCAAAAAATTCTGATTATCAAAAAAATTCACACATTTTTTGTATTTTTAAAAAATTATAGTTTTTATATATGCCAACTCAGAACCTTTGTGCCCATCTCCATAACTAACTAAAGCCATACCCAAATATATACAAAATCTCTATATAAGATCTCATAAAATGGTAAATGGATGACGATGGTACAAATACCATTATACTGTACCACCGAGCAATGTCATACCCTGGTATAACAAATTGCCAGTCGCATAAAATTTATTATTTTTCAAATTCATAGTTATTTTAAAAGTTAAAGGTACATTGAAAAGACCCAAATAAAATATCATTAGCAAAAGTTTTTTCAATCACATTAATATAAAGGGAAATAATGAGCAATAATTCCAAAATCTAATCCACTCATAGATAACATATCCACAATTACTTTATAGGCACAAAATCAGAAGTTGGCATAATATTTTTATATAAACAAGAAAAACACACAAGTAAAAAGAACAAAGCCAAATTAAACTTAATAAAAAAATAAAAACATTCATAGACAAGATTTTGAATCTAATGTCGATTTCAAAATTCGCTATAAGCAAACATACTCTATATTGACTACATCCATAACTGAACAATCTCATTAGTAAATAGATTTATACATAGATAGGCGCAAAGCAGCCAAATGAATGCATAAAATATATATAAAAGAAATATGTATTATTTATCAAAAACAAGAAATAATAGATAAAGAACATAACAAGAAATAGCATAATAAAAATATAAAAAGCAGAACATGAAGAACAAAATTATAGAGAAATAAAAGAACTACAAAAGCAGAACCTAGCGAGTCAGAAAGCAATTTCGGACTTAGGACCGAATAAGTGGGGTTAAACTAGTTTAAAGGCGTCAACCTTCCACTTTGCAACTCGGTAGGAAAATCAAATCAAATAAAATAAACAAAACTTCAGAGTATGGATAACTCAGAGAGCATGATCAAACCAATCACTACTATTATGTAACAAACTCTCCCAAAATTCTTAATGCAGAAAAATCACAAAATCACAAAATAATTATGTAAGAAAAGTAGAAAAATTCTAAAACAATTACATAAGAAAAGTATCATTCAAAAATCAATTTAACAAAATTTCTTTACTCACAAAGCTTTTACGAAGAGAAACAAGCATCTTGCCATCAATGAAAGTCAATTATTCACTAAGTTAAAAAATTCGAAAATACATAACCACATCTTTTGAGCTGACTTTTAAACCAGCCAGAAAAAGACAATTATAAAATGACGACAATCAAATATGGTAAAATTTGAATTGGTTGATTGTCAAAATGTATATTTGCTAGGCTCTAATTTGGCTGGTTGTCAACAATGTGTAAGATGTTCAAGATGTGTGTGGAAAAAATGTAAACTATGATATGAGTGTTATGATATAATCTTCACAGCAAGACCACTAACATGCTGACTTTGAAAACCTATTGTTGTGTGGTGGATTTGGAATTCGAAGTAGCAAGCCGGTTAATGTATTTGTGATGAATATAAGATCTCAAGAAATTAAAAGGGTATTCATGATCTAAACAACATTGAAAATTTTATTTTATATTATTGTATTTATCTATATTGTGGGTAGTTAAGTGATCATTTCTAAATAAGAAATTCAAAATGATATTTCTGTAAATTGATATATGTAAATTACTGTTCCATACGGGAATTTTAATTATATGGAACTTAAACGAATCTCTTTTGTCAAAAATGTTACTGACTACATTATTGTTAATAAGATTCAAGTCTAAATCCAAGAATTCCACCCTATTAGAGTTGAAGTTAGTTTTAAGAAGCTTGAGGTAATCAGGGTAGAATGTAATATTTGGTTTGTATTCACTATTTTTACAAAAAATTATTATATCATCTATATAACGATAAATTAAGTAAGAATCATTTACAACATGATCTATTTCAAAAAAATGTAAATATAGGTTCGCTAAACAAT
Source organism: Trichonephila clavipes (assembly GCA_019973935.1). NCBI lineage: Eukaryota > Metazoa > Arthropoda > Arachnida > Araneae > Nephilidae > Trichonephila > Trichonephila clavipes. The sequence continues at coordinate 11,192 of BMAU01001904.1, read as the reverse complement.
TACTAGCTGGACCACCCTGAGGTAATCCTTTGATCTGTTTATAAAGATTCTGATCAAATGTAATGAAATTTTCTTTTAATACGAGGTTAACAAGAATACCAAATTTTTCTTTTTTCATTGAAGTATATAATTCACATATTTATCATAAATTAACTGTAGGACCTTAATCATATCGTCAATATCTATAGAATTAAAAAGGTCCTCGAAATCAAAACCATGCATAGAAAAAATCATCATATCCTTAGTAACTCTAGAAATCTCTAAGCTATTTATCATAAATTAACTGTAGGACCTTAATCATATCGTCAATATCTATTGAATTAAAAAGGTCCTCGAAATCAAAACCATGCATAGAAAAACCCATGCATATATATAACCATGCATATTTAAAAACCATGCATATATATATATATATATATATATATATATATATATATATATATATATATATTGCATTTTCATTTATTTTGTTTCTGAAATTCATAAAGGTAACCTTTCCAAGAAACGTTAGAGTTGACCACATTTTAAAGCACTATTTTATTTGTTGTCTAATTTAGTAAATTCTTTGTATTATCTCTTGTTTATTTGATACTGCTATTACACGTAATCACATTCTACAAATACTGATTCTAGAAATAAAAGAGCAAAATAAAATGTAATTCTAGTTTAAGCGGGAAATTATATATATGAAAATACATAAATATATATATTTCAATAAATTTCATATCAATATTTAAGGTTTTTAAATGCATACTTATAGACGTAATATTATTTTATCATAATTTACTAATTTTACTTTTATGTGGTACTGCTTATACTTCTTTTTATTTGACAGAAAACATACCTTGTTGCAGTGCTCCCTCAGTAAGTTTTATCTTCTAGATTTATTACATTGATTTTAACTCTATACTAGTAAATACCCGTAGGTCAATTAGTTTTATCCTTATATATTAAGGGAGTAGTGTATTTATTTTTGTAATAATTACATTTATCTTAATATTTATTCCCTTTCTTATGGCCCAGGGTATAGGCAAATTCCCGTTGAAGGTTGACTCGTCACAAAAAGTTCTTCAAACCATCAATCTTGGTTCCTAAGGTCAAGAGTTTGCTATTATACTACTGTGGCTAATATTTCTTACTCTTTTGACTGGTTATATTTAGGTTTTCAACAATTTGTATATATTTATGAAATTTACATTTATGTATTATATCTATAAACTGATGTTAGTAAAAATGCAACACCAGAATCATCAAAATTAAATGAAATTTAATGCGCAAAACGTCAACATTTCTTTTACACTGGTTTTAAAACAAATTCTTACCTATTATATTCAACTTTTAATAAAAAATTTAATTACAAACTTAATGTGGTTAAAAGTTTTAATGTTAATTTAAAAGGTGTTTTGCCATTTAATATTGTGATTCTGCATATTTATATACATATTTGTATTAATTGTAATTATTTAATAAAAAGTAACTAAAATAAAATTTTTCTTTGTTGACCTATGTAGCACTGACTTAGAAAAACTTTTTTATATTACTTGTTTTATAACCATTTTTTATAGTCATACTAACCCCATTCATTTAATAACAATTTTATACCCTAACATCATTTTACAACTATCTCAATTTGCAATGTAATGCCATATCATTTACGAGGGTTACACTTACTCTCATTTAAGCGAATAATGAATTTTCCATCAGACAGATAAACTAATATTAATAATTAGTTTATTATTATTCTAAACCAATTGGCTTATGCGAGAATATCGTAAATGATTTAATTCCCAAAATGCTCAATAATTGATATATAGGATATTGAGATGAGATGAGAGATTAATTGAATAAAGGGGGTAGTTATTGCGATGCATTTAATAAATAGAAATATTTTCTTTAATGGGTACATAATTATTTGATCAACTATCACTATAATTATCCCTCAATTTAAAATTCAGCCTCCTAAAATAATTAAGGTAAATATGTTGTATTTCGGTCCAAATTGTCTGCGTGCTTTACATGAATACAATTTTTAGTCATAGAATAAGTCTTGATAAAGTTATGGACTAAAGTACTAATATTTTTTGTGATACATTTAGTTAATAAATTTCAAAAAACCATATTTTAAGATTATGAATAATGGGATCGTAATGAAGGCATTAATTATTCACTGAGTGTAATTTAAATTAAGAATGTCTTAATATATTTAATTCATACAAAATGTGAAAGATTAATTTTTAAAATTCTCTGCAGTAGTGCTTCTCAAACTTTCAATGTTTGTGACCTAGTTTCAAATATAATTTTCATGGCACCTCCCCTTATACAATAACAATATATTGAATTCAGTAATAATGTACTTTGACGCTAAAACTGCAATTAGACTTTAAGTATAAACCGTACAAATTATTAAGATAAGTAAAAAAATTTGTATATGATAACCCAATGGGAGCAATAGTAATTATTAAATTTGTTTTTAATTTGGTATTGATATAAACTAAATATCAAATATACTGTACAGTACTGATACATTTATAAGTATATTATATATTAATGTAATGATAAATATATTATATATAACGTAAATGTGTATTTTATATTATAATCCTTTTTTCGACTTTTTCTTATTCTGGCGCACCCCCATTGCAGGATTATCCCCCCTATTAGTGGGGATGCCCCGCAGCTTGAGAAACACTGCCCAATAGAGTAAACAACAGTAAACACATTTAATTAAACTATTTTTTAACATTTATCAAAAGAAACAAATTTTTATTTAATTTGTGAAATATAATGTAAAAATGATTATAAATCTCTTTGTACACAAAACTTATTCTAAATAATCCAAAAGAGAAGTTATTTCAATGTGAAATTCTGTTGTTCAACAAATAATTAATTTATTTTACCTATAAATTCAAAAAGAAATCAAATGTTGAAAGTAATTTATGTAAGCACAAAAAATAATATAATATATTTACGTAAATAAATCTTCACATACAGTTCATTTGTTCCATAAATGGGATTTTTGATGATTATAAAGAGATTATCTCTCATCTTTTAAAAGCTTCATATTTATAATTTCAGACTATTTCTTGTCTAAACTTAAAACGAGGAGGTTTGATTCATATTGTATGGCAACATGTAATGAAAACCTCTTGAAAGTAAGTGAGTAATAGAGATAAAATAATGAAATTTGATTTATGGAAAAAGGGCGCATACCTAATACCAACATTAAACATAGAAATTAGACCTGCACTTTTTCCGGGAATTTGATGTAATACAACTATATATGAACTTCTCAATTTATGTGTTTATTCGCATTATTACAGGCGGAAAAATTGTTAACTCAATCAAATGTAAATAATTTTTATGTTAAACACACAGAAGAAAGTAACGTAACATTAGTTATGACTGGTTGAACTCCTTGCGTAGATGGCTAAGACGATCACATCATTAAAGCAACACAGTATGAGAGAGAGAGAGAGACAGTATATTAAATACTCAGTTAGGAAATGAAAGTGTTGAAGAATACTTGCTTGGAGCTAAAAAAATGTTACAAGAGTGAAATGAAATAAAAAATCAGTCAAAATCAATCTTCTCCAATTAAAATTACTTGGTAATTGGTGGAGCTTTAGAATTATTTGCAATGCCTTCAAAATTAGAATAAATTGGACACTGAGAATTTTATAATGACTCAACTCATATCTAATAACAAGTAAAGGCTTTCCATCGATAGTTATTAAAACATGTGTACACACTCTGCATTTAACACCAAATGATTTTAAGATATCTATCAATGTTTGCTGCCTGAGGTAAAACTCTTCTATCTTGTCCTCAATGAACATCTGACAAAGTAGAATTTACTCAAATTCTCTTACTTGCTTCTTTGCATTGGATTTTGAAGTTTACACATTCTGTTTAAAAAGTATCTGACCTTTGGCCGGAAAAAAACTATCTGAGCTTCTTTATGGGATTGGGATCCTAATCAAATTCAAATTACGTCGTTTATCCGAATCAACTGGGAGCGGACATCGTTCGGGTACGCGATTGTTCGGATAACCGAAAGCCGAATGCAATCCTTGCAGTATATGAAACTGGACACTATACGAATATTGAAAATCATCACATGCGGGAAACGTGCTTGCAGAAAAAGCAAAATAGGTGCAAAATGTCACAATTTTACCTTTATTGTTGAATATAATCACTTATTTTTTGCTGTTCCATTGTACACCTTCTTTTTCGCTGGAAGGTCTCTGATTCTCTTGAGCAGCAATAGTTGAGTAGGGCAGCACTCTGATTGCTGTTCGTACCACTCCATAGATGTCTCTAACGCAGAAAACGCGTCAGCATTTGATGGACCCTTGCTACTTTCTTTGTTCTTGTTGTCCGCATATTCATCCGTTTCATCATCGGCAGGGTCAGACTCTTCTTGCACGGAAGTCACAATCTCGTGATCAGTTAGCATCTGAAGTTCATAGTCTTCTGCATCGCATGCGATCCAGGTGTTTCTACATCTCCATCGTATTCTTGAAATCCTGGGGAATGTTTGGAGAAAGTCGATATTCTCTTCTCCATGGTCATCATTGAAGTATGTTTTGCCTTCTAAATCTGGCCACAGATTATTCCATGCATTTTCATATACGGGACATATAGTAGACAAAAAAATTTTTCTGGATATTTGACGCTCCGAATAATAAACGTTTGGATAAAAGATGTTCTACTCTATGCCACTTGCGCTTCCACACACTTAGCTCATCATTCCTTCTACTGTTGAAAACCTTTTTGAAAGGCTTCTTTTGCAAGAATGTTCAACTCCGCCATCGCGTTCTGCCTTACCTCATCTTTAATGTAGAAAACGGAAACTTTTCAAATGGCATTTTCATTTTAGGAAACAGCGAAAAGCCGTAAGAAGCCAGGTTTAGCGTTAATAGTGTCCTGTGGATCGCGTGTAACAGCAAGACGAAGTTCTTTTTATTCCACCAACGGAAGATTGAGAAACAAATTTCGCAGCCGCTTGTGCATGACTACACAAAATTGCATGTAAATAACCTGTACTGATTCCAACTTGTTTAGCAGTCTCTGGTACGGTTAAACGACGATTTCCATTATGTAAATTTCTCCTTTTTAACAACAGCTGTGTTTCGAGCGATTTGTGACCTTCAAGAACGCTTGTCATTCTAACAAAGCGCTTTTGCATTGGTTAAACCATTTCTTAGATTGTGTAACCCCCATAGCATCGTCTCCAAACACTTGCTGCATCTTAAGAATTGTTTCACTCGGAAAATTACCAAGCCTTTGACAAAAACTTTGATGCAGTACCTCTACTCAGGTTGTTCATTCATCTTTAGAGAAATAAAAATCCAACAAACAGGCATAACAACACCTCACTTGATTATCTGCAGGAAGCGACTGGTGTACTGGAACGAAGGGGAAAATTCTAGCATGTGCATTAAGCTGTCCTCTCTCCTTATGCACAGTGACATCGTTTAGAGTCTCTACTATGTGCGGGAAAATTCAAAGTCAAATAATTTATGAACAAATCTTGTGTAGTTATATAAAAGGGGCAACAAGCTACACACTTGTTTAATTCTAAAAAATAATGAAATCTAATTTTCTTCTTCTCTATCTGTATTAATAACGAGAATAGTATACGTAAACAAGGTACCAATTAAGCCCAAAATCGTGCTTCTTCCAAGATTAATTACATTGTATCCAGATAGTACAAATTCTGGTTCATTCATTAAATCCATTTTGAGATGTAACTGCTCCACAGAGTACTTGCTAAGAAGTTTTAGGTGCGTTTTATAGTGAAAAATTTCTTTGAATTTGCTCATTTCGATTGACACTGCACCTGCAGCCCAAAGAATTACTGTCACATAAAAGCAGGCATTGGTACCATAAAAGATACATTCTATTTTCCATGAAAACGTCGTATTGCTCCAGTCATTTATCAGGAATGATCCTGATATGCTACTTAACATCAGGACATTGGCTACGATGATAGCAAATATTGGAAAAGAAAATATTCTTTCAGTATTCACTAATATGTCGTAGATTTTGGCTCTTCTTTTGAGGATATCAATTTGTTTAGATGGCGAGAAGTCTTCTGCGGAATATTTTTCAACTTTTCGAGTGAGATTATTTAGATAGTCTGAGCAGTACAGACATACGAAAATGTAAAGAAGAGCTACAATATTTCCGAACGTCGGATAAACCGTGTGATCACAAACACTCTTAATAGCTACTATGACACTTTGGATCGAAATGTTTTCCACTTCGTAGCCGTACAGAAATAAATCTGCAGCTCCAGATTTATCTATTCCTCTGGTCATACATGCTGAATATATTACAGGCATGCAACAATTTAAAAGCACCAAAATATTAAACTTTTTCTCTTGAAAATGTGACTTAATTCCATCAAGTTTTTGCAAAAAATAAGTGGTACTTTTCCTCTTGTATCGCATTCTGTACCAAACCGTCATGGTTAAAATTAAACTGGACATAAATATGATGTTCACTTTTAATTCAGAAGGATTATAAATAACTATTAAACTAACAAGTACGTCTATACAAGTGAAAAGCATTGCAAAATCTAAGGTGTGTGAAACGAAAGACATCTTAATTGTTCGATATGGTTGTTCGACTAAGCCTGCCCAACGAAAAAAATTCAAAATAAGGTCTGGAATGCAATTGCGCAATTCCTTTTTGTTAAAATGTTTCACTGCTGTAATGGGCTTGAAGTTCATTTTTTTCTTTTTTTTTACTGAGGTTTTTTATTTAGTTCTAACTCTCAGCGGTACATTTCTATTGACACTGCGCGTGTGTTTTTCATTCAAGTTCATAAGCTTTTTATATATAAGTTAATCTAAAAAAATTGTAATCATAAAATTTATTTTTGTCTAAAGATATAGTTTGAAATAAGTGCTGCTCTGAAGCAAAATATGGACTATTTGACATTTACCTTTTCAAAAATCTTGTTATCGAATACAATGAATTCATTCACTTTTATTACTTGTTTGAATTAATTTGAGGTCCAAATAACACATTAACTTTTTATTTTAGCTATTCCATTAAAATAAATGTATTGAATAGTTAAAAATAAGTGAAAACCTATTTCATTGCAAATAAATGTAATTTGGGAGAAATAGCATTTTTATTCAAATTTTTCATATGATTCGAGAAACATTTCACATTAGTCTTAGTATCGATGTCGTGAAAAAGCACGTACATCTCTGAGCTGATTTTAGATGATTGGTTGGGAATCACTTAAATAATCAAAATTGCAATCAAATTATAATGAATGACAAAAGACAAGATAAAAGAATTTTATATTTTTTAATTTAACTCTATATCGTTGCTAAGAAAACATTTTTCCATACGTAATACTTCGCTCTGTAATTTTCAAAATTATTATTGATTTGTGTTTTTGTATTCTCGAATTTACTTATATCTAGTTAGGTATATTCCGCGAATTATGCATGAGATGCAATGTATCTAGTAATATTCCATAACAATGAATAAGTTTTATCCGTCATCTGCAATAATGTAGCAGTAAGTTTCGTAAATTAACTAAACAGACAAACTTTAACGGCTTTTATCATTAAGAGACAAAGTACTTTAGCAAATACATTTATTTAATTTTTTCCAATAATTTGTTTCCAATAGAGATTACATTTGTAAATTATTAATCGAAAATAAAAATTTGGAAATATGCTCTTATCCCTGAAAAAAAAATAGTTTTATACTTGAAAAAGCCCGTGCAACGACAGCCTGAATGGAGGGAAATGAGACATGATTTACAAAGAAAAGAAGTGGAATATAAATTTCGTAAAAAGGAATTTAAACGACATAAATATTGAAAGAACTCACATCGAGCATACAAACACACACTAAAATGCTAGCGTCCAGAGAGAAAAAAATCGAATAAAGTTATACCCTCGGAAAAAGCTCGTGTAACGCCGGGTTAAGCGAAGAAGGAACAAACATGTGCCAAGGAACAGATTGATGGAAGATTTTTCAAAAAAGGGAATTGTAATGAAATTAATATAAAATTCACACATGCACCAGGAAGTGCTGACACCAAAAAGGAAAATTTTCAAGGCATAAAGTTTAACATTCGAAAAAGACCCAGCAACGCTGGGGAATGAAGATAGTAATACTACAACTTTTGACCAATTATTGGAAGCTTCATGACATTATTTTTTTTATTTGGTAAGGTATTCAGAATTTATAAGATACGATATAAGAAATAGAAAATTTGTAAATCGAATAATATTACGACATTATTTCCTTGGATATTTTTAATTCATTTATCAATAAATAGTACTGATTTGTAATTAAAACGTTTTAGATAAATTAATTTATGCATTTAATATTTATTGAATTTTCTTTAAAAGTTCTTTACGTGGAATTTTTTTTGTTTTAATGGGGTTACTACTTCTACTTGATTTAATTATTAGAATTTTACTTCGTATACATATATATATATATATATATATATATATATATACATATATAAGAAATATGTTTTATATATCAAAACAAGAAATAATAGATAAAGAACATAACAAGAAATAGCGTAATAAAAATATAAAGCTGAACATGAAGAACAAAATTATAGAGAAATAAAAAAAAAACTACAAAAAAGAAGAACCTAGCGAGTCAGAAAGCAATTTCGGACTTAGGACCGAATAAGTGGGGTTAAACTAGTTTGAAGGCTATATATATATATATATATATATATATATATATATATATATATATAATACAACCTACTGGGTAATTATTTTTGCAGAATGAAATACTTTCAAGATTAAAATATTTTTTTCAGATTTTCACATTCAGAATTAAATGCAAGCAAAATTTATGTACAACGCTTGCATTATCAGGAAGAATTTACAAAAAGAAATTTATTTTACATGGAACAATTTAATTATTTGTAAAATCCATAATTTTCGTTCATCTCACTTTTTTAAAAAATTTCAGTTATATATGGATAGAGGATAAGCAAAGTATCCTAAAAAGATAAGTGGGCAGTTAAAGACTTAATATAACGTAAAACAAAAAATATTTTTTTTACAAACAAGTATTTTTTTCATAATTCAATTTTATTTAAAAATACTTTATATATTTTTTCTCCCTCTTTATATATTGAAAAAAATATTCCTTAATTGAATAAACATTTAATGTTTAAGGTATCCGTACACCTTCGAAGAAAATTTTTTTAAAAACTGTAATATTTGCTATTAAAATATTTTTTATAGCAAATATTACAGTAGTACATAAAAAATTTTAGGGAGTAAAGCATAGTGTAAATAGTAATTAAATTGATTATTAGAATAACGCACATAACTCAAATGTAAACAAAATATCCCTTTTCTGTAAATTTGATGATGATCATTATAACATTTTTTAGGGCTGGTACTATTTTTCCTGATGATAATCAATTTATTACAATTTTTATCAAGTTTCGAGTAAAAGAACATTGAAAAATCATTTAAAAATTATTACGAGCATGATATATACTTAAGTTACTAAAAACATATCAACTATATAATTATGAAAGTAGTAGGGGTTCTTTAAATCTATAAAACAAATATATTTATAAAATTTGAACTAATTTGGTTCACAACTTTTTCTGATATTTACGTTGTCAGATGTCAATACGTTAAACAAATTCATTTTTGAGATAAATCAGAAATAAACTTTGAACTGCAAATTTTTTAATATTAAACACAATTTGATATACTTAAATGCTCCTGATTTATAAATAACACCTTCTTTACTCTCTAAAACATTGATTTTTTTATCCTTGTAGCTCTTAAAATTTTTTCTACGCTGCTTTACATTTGGTGTTGAATGTCGTTCTGCGTCGTTAATTCTATTGATGTCAAGATATTTGTATGCTGTTAAAGTAAAATAACCAGGAGTTATATATTAAGTTTTTTAAAAATTTCAACACAACCCTTGTATCCATCATTAAATTGGATCACAGCATCCAATGCACCAGGTTTTAAAATTTTGAGGCACACGAAAACTTCCTTGGGTACTCTCTGCCATATAACGCCATTTAAACACTCGTTTGAATTTTGTGTTTTGCCATGCAGGTATTTAATAAGCAGTTCTTTGGTACACAACTCTAAATATGTAGGGCTTAATCGTGTTTAGTACTTCATTTGATAAGCCTTTATATTTTTCGTTTGGCTTTTTGCCACAAGACAGTGCTCGCTGGTAGTAGCACCAACTATCTTTCAATGGGACACTGCCCATGCATCGGTTTCTCGACACTTGATGAGCAATGAAAACAAAGCCGCAATAACATTTTGCTGAAGACCGGATAGGTTTCAACATTACTACGAACAGCAATCCCATAATAGTTTTGCAATCGGTCAATAAAAGTCGGTGAGTTTGCCTTTACCAGACAGATTTTTATTTTTAGACTTTAGTTTGCGCACCGCACCTACTCTCTTTGAACATGACCAATGCATTCATATTTTTGTGACGCTATCCTTCCCATAAGTATCTTTTGACACTGATAAAGCCCTTAGAGTCCCCGTCACCATAATAATGTGCATATTTAAGGCCTCGTTTGACAATAGAACGTTGGAAGATTCTCGTAGCACCAACAGTTTCCATTTTTAACGCAGAACCTTGAAAATTGCTATGGCACACGTGATCTGCTGCAAAAGTTTCCGACTCAATGCTTCTAGGCATTTTAGAAATCTTTCTGCAGGTGGGACTATGTCGACATTATTTCAATGTCTACTACTTTACCAGTGTCAACTGACAAAGCTGCGGCACACCCATTCATGGAAAAGTAACATCTACGCTGCCACGTTCCATCAACTGAAATGCCACATTCAACAATTTTATTTTTAGTAGGATGTAGCACTAACAGTTCAGAAGCCGCTTTTTGCATTGATAGTTCACTAACTTCTGAAATCACGGACATGAGTTTATTCTCATGATTAGTGTACGCAGTTTTACTGAGCCTGGGTAAATTTAACGTACCACATAATTTAAACCCAGCAGAAAAACCTTTCCCAAATTTGTCTCATACCATACACAAATCTTGTATTTACTTCAGGACAGTTTAAAGTTTTCTTTGAACTAGAAAACCCTGAGTAAAAGTCACAATGTTTACACCTGATAACAAAATTTGAGCACAAACCATATGTGGAATCCTCAGAAAGCAGGATACC
>BMAU01001901.1:87500-110696 GCA_019973935.1 Trichonephila clavipes | reverse complement strand
TTCATATCTTAAATACAAATATTGTAATATAGTTGTTTTATAATTCGATGGATCTTAAAATCATTAAATGTGTTACTTCCATTAAATTTTGGGGGTTTCCTTTATATTGTATATTTGCCCATTTTCTCTTGTTTGGAAACTAATGCCAAACTTGACATGAAATTTTATTTTCTATGGATTCTCTAAAAGTAAAAAGTAATATGTACAGGGTGAATTTAAAAAAGATCTCTTTTCGTAGGTCAGAATGACTTCAAGTTTGACATGATTTATTTGTAGCAAGCGGTAACGCGCGCGGTTTGGCTTATGAAAAAAAGAGTTCATTGTCAATCGATGTAGGTGTACCTGTCAAAGCGAAAACAGATTCTGGTGCAATTGGTATTAGAATTTAAAATTGAAAGGCTTTGGCGTCAATTGTATATGAAGCCAACTGAACTGTTTAATAATGTACATTGACGTTTCTGTTTTTTCAAGGAAAAAATGTTTTCCATGTCATTTAACAAATGTGCAGTGTTTGTGAAACCCCTTCCACCGCATCAAGCTCATACCACATTAGGTAAGAAATATTAGTTTTTTTATGCCAAAGACCAAAAACAGGACCAATTTTAACGTACCCGGCGCCCTAGGCACTTCAAGCTGTAAAGCCCCACTCCTCTATTTTCTTAGTACCCTCCACCTCAGGTTCTTATCTTCCCAATTTAAGTTTAAGAGGGATTTTTCTTGAACACCCCTTACTCTTTTCGTTTCCTTTGTTTTTGCTTTATAAAGAGTATTTCCACAATCCACCACATATGGACCAACCATGTCATTGACTGGCAAACGTAAGAAAAGGTTAGTGGCATGGTTTTTCCACTTTTGTTCTTGTGACTTACCTTATAACATCACGGACCATACAACCACCCTTTTGTAAATTGATATAAAAAAATTAATAAAATTGTTGGCAATTACAGTATAGAGTATACATTGTTGTATAAACTCTTTTAAACTTGTTAATTATCATCTTTTTCTTCACTTGTCCGTTTGCTATTTTTTACTTCTATACATCCTTAATCTTTGTTGAGTCACTGTCATTGTACATATATAACACAAGTTTTATTCCAGTTTGTTCATTGCAAAATCAATAATAAAATAAATTTCTTACATGATATCTTTTTGAGTGCGCTGCAACATCAAATTGTTACGGTTTTCATTTTCCAAATTAGATTTCATTTCAATCTAAACTCTCTTTAGGGATAAAATGCTTCTCTCTTGATTCGCTAGATGGTGGTGGTACTTTCACTGTAATTTTAATTTTTTCTCTTTCCGTTCCTCCAAATCTTTAATTATTTAATGCCCTAGGCACTTGCATTGTGTGCTTATACAGAAAAGCAGCCCTGACCAAAAAATGCATATAAAGTGACAGTGAAAATGCTTTTAAATTAGCTCTAGATTTGTGCAAGACATGTCCAATAAGCTGTTATCATTTTCCGACACAAGCTGAAACCGATAAGAAACAGAACAAAGTTTCTCAAGGAACTTAGTGAATGTGTTGCGGGATTCGTATCTACGAATCATGCAAATGTGCAGATGTACCACTGAAAAAAGATTTTGTTACAGAAGGAAATCATAAGGCTTTAAGTCCAAAAATCATTAATTTCCAAGCTATTGGAAAATAATGGCTATTCATTTTCGAAGAGTCGCGTCGTTAGGTAGGGGAGACCGGGGCACGATGACTATGATAACAATTTTTGTTGTTTATTAATTTATTTTTATAGATTGTAAAACTAATTTTACATAAACTGTTACAGTGTAGTCATTTTTTTATTATATACATTGCCATTTAATTTCTCAAATGACAAAAAAATAGCTTGCTTTTATTTCTTCATAACCTAAACAATTAGATTTCTTGCTTCAGTGCTGGGGCAAGTTGACTTTGGCCTTGAAGCAAGATGACGACACTGGAAAAGGTTGAACATATTCAATCTTTTGAATATGTTAAATGGTTTAACAAATGATAACTGATTGTATATCCTTCGAAGTATCCAGTTAAGTGTAATGCATTGCAACGTAATGTTGATATGTTTAGTTGAGAAGCTAACAATAGTCCCAAATAAAAATGATACTTTCATAATTAGAACATTTCCCATGAAACCACTTCTGACATTTACAGCACCGGATCCATTCTTTTGTTCGGGGTCACAATATTCCTCTTCACAACAGAACATCTTATAACACCATCTTTTGGAGTTGATGGGACTGGACTGTTTGGTATGAATTTTATAGTCTTAAGTCTATAGGCAGAGCTGGCTGGCTCTAGCAATTTTGCCACCCCGGACGAAAATGGAAAGTGCTTCCTCTTTCGAAGGCAATATATATATATTTTTAAAAAAGATTATGTGGGGTATATATATATATATATATATATATATATATATATATATATATATATATATATATATATATATATATATGCTATTATGTCGAAAGTTTCTGGTGTATGTGAAGGTTGAGATCTCACAAAACACTATTTAACCCTGTTTCACCGTCCTAAGTCAGTGACAGCTCGGGAAATCGTAATAGTTTTTTTCCACTCTAGCTATATTTCTTTTGTTTGTCTGTTTGTAATAGTTCCATGTTCTTGGTTCCTTCGGATTTGTCTTAAGATGTTTTAGGATTTAGTAGTCTTCATTTTAATTTATTTACTTCTATATATATATGACCTCACGATAGAAGTAATAACTGCAAATATTTTAGCGTTTTTTCTGAGATTAGTTCGGTGAATAAAAAGTAAGGGTATATTAGTATTGTCATATAGAAGTATTTATTCATATGTCTGTAATTATAAAGTAATATTGTTGTGCGAAATATACAATCTTATTTGTGAATTAATTATATTCTAAGAAGGAAACTATAGGTTTTTGCTAGCTGAAATAGGCTAGCTTTATAAATACTTTAGATTTAAAATTTTATTTAAAATGTTAGAACCCCCGGGTTCCACCCTTGACACCAAGATTAATTTGAGGCAAATAATCACCTAAAGTCATTTGTATAATAATAACTTATATTTATTTACTAGCATCGTCATTGGGAAACTCTAATGACATATAATATTTTTATGTTGCGTCAAATAAAAGGGATTTACCTTTAATATTACATTAAATTATGAAACATGAAATTAATCAATAATTACGCGTAAGATCAATAAGGTCTACCGGATATAGGAGGTCTGAGAAATACATGCAACTTGAATTATTAGCTTTCATTAATTTAAACTACTTTTATTAAACTAACGCTTTTTTATGCGATAATAAACTATAGTATATCACCTGGTAATACTTTGATATATCTTCACTAGTATATTAGCTTTTAAGATCGGTCGTAGAGTAATTAGCAGTAATACTTCACTATCGTAATCCAGTTGAATCTTTAAACGTGACTCTACTGCTGCTGCTCAATAGATTTCATTTTTGCTAGCTTACAACGCTCTACTTAAATACCCTATCTACTTTGCATATCCCTTTCTTTTGTCAGAATTGATTGGAAATATACGCGAATTTATAATCCCCAAAAAGACGCCTAAGAATATTAGTGTAAAGGTTCCATACAGATTCGTCACAAAATATCTATAAAAAAAAAAAAAAAAAACTCCCACAAGCGTTTTCCTACTTCCATTTGGGTCATTTGACATAATTAATTTGAATTTTGATTTTGAAAAGTAATGTATAGTTAAGTAATGGAATTAATAGAACTATTTGTTCATTGGTAGTCTGATTTTGTTTACAAAAATAGATTTTTATTCCTTGAAATTCACTGCAATATTCCTATTGGTAATTTTACTATTCATTTAGTTCTATAAAAATGTGTTCTTTTTCTACATTTGGTTTATTTTAGAGTAAAAGATTTCTCTCTCTCTAAAAGCCTGTTTTCTTAAAAAATATTACGTGTTTTTTCATTATCATGCTTCAACTAGGATTAGAAAGAATCCCGCATTCATTTTTTTAGTAAGATGTGGCTGAGGGGGGGGGGGCGGATTTAGATCAAAGCTAGGAACTTGACTTTTACGGTGTATTTGTAGGGGGACAATCCATCGCGTTTCAGACTAGCGAGGGGAAGGAGGAAACATTCCTCCGTTTCTTTTTAGGGGTATGTATGTTGCGGACGACCTTGTACGAGCAAGATTTCCGTCTCCTGACAAAAAAAAAAGAAGCCCAAGGAGCGTTACATACCCGAGTGTGACGTTCATTCAAGTTCACTCCATAGGAAAACGCGTCAATAGGAATTATAACTTCAAAAATTGTTCACCTAGATACGCACCTATAAAACTTGAATAATTCTTACGAATAAAAAGGAAGCATAATAATATTATTTATATTAAGTCAAATACAAGATAATTCGAAATTAAGGATAAAATTACCTATTATTAATTCAAACGAGTAAAATGTAAGCGAAGGAATCTCTCATTTCAGATTGCCACTTTCTTCTAAAAACAATCTACTGATGGCGGGGATCACAATCGTTTATGTTAATTTTTATACGCTGCATTCACGATTAAAATAAAGCATCTTCTGTGACTCACCTACTAAAAACTCACTACCCCTGTCCCCTTTGGATAGCTGACCTCGGAAGTCGTTAGGTAAAAGGAACGTCCCTGGTGCTCCTACTCAGGAATGAAAAGAAAGTTACTAGTAAAAAAGGTTTTTGTAAACTTTTCAAATTTCATGATTTGATATACAATCCCGCCTCGAACTCCTTTTAAGTTTTAACATAAAAAGAAAATCAACATTAAACATATAAAGTGCAAATAAGAAAGTTAGATACGATAAATGAAATACCAAATTGATACTTAATAGTATATTTCAGAAAAATATATCATTTTTTGTAACAAAAAACTTTCTTTCCCTTAGAAATTTAATCCAAATGCCGCCTTTAGAATTGGCCGCTCCGAGCAGGAGTCCGGTTTGTCCTGCCCTAGAACCACCTCTGCTACAGGAAATTAGTTTGAGTTTTACTCCCTTTTTGGCTTCACGAGCTTCTTGTCTCTGTTTTTAGAACTTCCTGTTCGTCCTTCTGCTTTGACATTTGTTCTAACATTACTTTGATGGGTATGCTTGTAAGAATGTTTTAACTCAGTTTTTTTGCTTTTTCTTTTTTCTCGCATTGTGTTGTTTTAGGCAATGGTTTGAAATCACAAACAATCTTCTTTGGTGCACAGGACTCACCATTCACCATAAGTTCTGGTCCTTCTGGAGGGTTTCTATGTCTGTTTTCTACTACGAGGGTATGAGGATTAGAGAACTATTACTCTCAGTTTCATCGCCAGCAATATCATGGTCGCTAGATTTTGAGGCAGCAAAGTCATTTTCGCTAAATATAAGAGGATTAAGAGGCTCGATCTTACATTCTTTAAAACCCTTTTAGGCATTTCGAAAAGTAGCGGCTTTGATGTGAACTATGCTTACAAACTCACCAATATTTTCGTTTGTTATAGTCTGCCCAGGATAAATGACAAATAAGTTGTTAGTGGATGATGGCAAAAATGTCTTTCTCTGATCACCCCATTTTGAGTCTCACGTCCCCCCATTCCGATGCACCTCTTAGCCTCAGAGGAGATGGAAATGCACGGTCATGCAGAGAAACAAGTGTTTATAGGATTTAATAGAATGGACAACACGGTTTAATTCAATACGAAACAAAGGGCAAAATGACGAGCTCGCATCATCTTGCCCAGACTGCCTGTTTAAAAGGAAGGAAGTCGATTAATTGACATCCATTCGTGAAAATAGGTAGTACAATGGGTGATCGGTTAACGAACCCCTTCACGAAAGATTTTGTGTTTCGAATAATGAACACATATTCGGATAACGAAAACTTTCAAGAAAGATTTTTTGTGTTTGGACTACGAACATATATTTGGAAGTGATCAGGGAGACACCCTTTAAATTATGGATGAAATTTTGACATCTGCTAAAGATCTGGAATTGGAGGTGAATGAGGATGACATAGAAGATCTCACTGTGGGGACATGAAGATGAACTGACGTTTTGAATGAAGATCACCAAGAAACACAACAAACGCGTCTCCTTCTGAACAAGAGGGAAGACGAAAGAGTACCAATGCTGAAATCTGCCGTTAAAGATCTTTTAAAAGTGGTATGCTGTCACAGCAATGGTCTTAGAATGGCACCCAAACCAAGCTGATGTCAGTAGGTTGGAGATATTTACAACGACAATGCTATTAATTACCTTCGAAAATCCTGAAAAGAGAGAAAAAGCAATCAACATTGGACATGTTTGTCAACGCCTATAAGCAAAAAAAAAAAAAAAAAATGAAATGGACTGATTAATATGCAAGACTATATGTATGTATTATTTTTTAATAGATTTAATAGAATTTATACATTTTTTAAAAATTTAATTTTCAGGGTCTCCAGAGCGAGAATTAATCCATTTCACATAGAAGTTCATGGCAGAATCGATCGAGTCAACGAACAATTCGATAGCGAATGTAGGAGAGCTTATTTACACATGCAATATTAAGGTTATAACGTGACAGCAGTAAACAGGCAAAGCTTCAAAACCAACACCACGCAATAATGTCCGGTTGACGCTGCGGGCCAGAGGAAAACAGCAAATGCATGGTTTTTGTCATCTTGGCCCGGTCTTTATCCAAAGGGCCTGGTAGAAAAAACATGCCTGCCCTATCTGGAGTTGGATATTATCCAGTAAAAATGTAACAATACAATATTTTATATAAATATACAAAGAGGTACAATTTTAACTATCTTTTCTCTTGCATTGTTTGTTCTAAAACTCACCACTGGATTTATTTATTTATTTTTATTCCTAATTTTTTGGTTTATAATTTATACAGCAATACATTTCGTATGTGCCTTAGTACTTAATACGGTTTTAAAACAGAAGGATATAATATTACGCTTCAGAAAAAGGAACGAACGGGTTTTATATTTGTCCCATATGATGTGTAACATCTGACATGTTTTTGTGGTAAATTCACAATGCTTACATAAATCCTGAAAAATCTTATTTGGGCATGATTGGAAATTTTTTTTTGAATAATTATATTTTTTTAATAAATTTTTTATTTAATTAAAAAAAAGGACTAATGCCATTTTTTAATCAAAAATAACTATCTTGTTCAATTTGGTGTATAGTGGAACAAAAAGACTTATAACATCTAAAATAGAACACATACTTTTGTCATTTCAAAGTACTTAAAAACTGTTGAAAACTGATTTCATAACAGTACGACTGTTAGTCGTCGAAACATTTCGATTTGTTTTCATTTCGTACTTGAGTTCATCCTTCAAAAAGATATGAGCTGATCAGCTTCTGGCAAACTGAAGTTTACGTTAATATCGAAACTCAAAATCATGAAAAGTGAATGTTGGTTGTAAAAGAGCAGAACCTCCTTCCGTATACGGAAAAAATTACAAAAATGCAGGAAACCTTTAAATTTTGAACCATTTGATTCGAGAGAAAATGTATAACGACCACCGAAATCACTTTTTTGTCGATTTGCATATTAGCATTGTGCCACACATATGTCCCGAATAGCTTGATTAAAAATACCAATCCACTTGTTTTACGATAAAAAGAATGATGAGCTTTATCAGTCTCTTAACAGTAAATGTAATTTATGATGTAGTTTACACTTATAAATATAACCCTCAAATTTCATGCATAGCACTGTATAACTGTATATAAGATCCCAATAAATGCGTAATCCTTCTGTAATTCCGTTTCTCTTTCAAAGCCATAACTCCATTGCGAAGCACACTCATTGATCAAGTCAGATAGGGCACGCTTCCATGTTTCCTTTAACACAGTGCTTCTCAAACTTTCTATACTTGCGACCCCCAATTTTCAATCATAATTTTTCTCGCGCCCCTCTATATAATAACAATGTATTGAATAAATAATAACATACTTTTTAGGGTAAAACTACAATGCTACTCTAACTATAAACTATACAAATTATCAAGATAAATGTTAAATGTTGCATATAATTTTTATGACATGCCCATAGAATCACTGCTAATTATTAGACTTGTTCTTAACTTAGTGCTGTTAAATTAATTACGAAAAACATTGTGCACTACTGATACATTTACAAGTGTATTATATCGATGTAAATGTGTTTATTTTTTATTATGGCTGAACGCATTTTTTCCCTTACTTTCAGTATAAATTAATAAAATTTTTAAAAAAATCTTTTATTTTCGACTTTCTGATAGCTCGCCCCTCTTGTAGGGTTATCATGTACCACAGGGGTACGCCCCACAGTTTCAAACACTGATTTAACACATTTCAGCCTTTCACGAAATCCCTCCACAAATAAGTAGCAGAGGAACATGTTACACATCAAAAGTCATTGGAGAATCTCTGGCTATTATTTATTTGGGAGGCTCGAACTCACCCACCAGAGGGCTTAGAGCTACAATGGTCCACTGAGTAACGAAGAAAATAATAGGAAAAAAAATGTGCGTGAAAAATATAATCTAATATTATTACTATGACTAAAAAAACAACTGCAAAACAGCAGAGGAAGGGGAAGACAAAATTACATCAATCTTGCAGATACGGTCAAGATTGCGAATATTAAAAATATAAATTCTAGCTTACAATTGAATCATTGTTATTAAAAAAGAGAACTTATCTACGGAGGAATTGCCTGTCTTGTGGATTTTTTAAGATATAATAATATAACTACTGTAAGATTTTCCATGCAACTTTCACATAGAAGTTGAGAAAAATGAAAAAAATATAGACTTTTCATTAAATATTTTTTGCAACACTAAACAAACAACAGAAAGCGTTTAGGAGATTTCCCTACAAATTCAAAATTACATTCAATTGTAGATTGCCATAATCATGGTTGTATTGCAACCTTTTATATTTACATCTGAAATTTGGAGAAATTATGGCGTTCGGCTTGTTTGGTGGACAGGATCTGCGGGCCCGCTGAGTTTAAGGGCCGAGGAGTACGGCAACGCCTACCGCAATACCAGCTATGCCGATCTTACCGAAATGTATGTTCAACAATTAAATCAATTGCGTAACTTTCAGCCGAGAAGCACTATCACTTAATAAACTGTGGATATTTTTTACTTATGCGTAACGCTTTTTGTTTTTCAAGTATATTCAAATGAAATTTAAAGAAATTATGATAAGTGCTTCTTTCTTCGGAGAATTTTGAAACTGCAATTTATATATATATAAATTATAATCACTATGTATATTATTTGAAAATGGTTGCATTAACGTATTATTTTTCCTCCTTTTATTTGCAGATTTTGTTTCCTTATTGAAAGGAAGAATTTTTCTTAGGACAGAGCTGCCCTACTCATCAGCATGATTTTCTATAATTCAACCGTGCCAACCCTACAGCAAATGAGTTTTGTCGTGGTTGCCGTTCAAATTAGCACTGATCTGGAAGTAAAGGCTTTAATGAAAAAATATGGACATGCCTCGTTTCTAATTCCCAGCAAAGAGATGCACATATTTTTAAATAAAAAAATACCCCACTAAACACCTTCTCGAAAGATGTATGGATTGTTAATCAATGAATCTGAGTACAAATTACTGTCGAATGTTTCACGTTCTATTTACTTCTCTGGTATCTCCAATTGTGTTCCTTACCTTCATTTCAAGGAACATCGATTCACAGAAAATAACCTGCCCTGCTTGATGTGGGAAGAACTCATTTCAAAGCAGATATCCAGCTTACCACTTCCAAACAGTATGAAATCCAAACTAATGCCTTTAATGCGTTGTATTTGCTTCAAAATAGATCTGTGGCTCAATGATTATGAAGGTATTTTTTTAATCTTGAGTGTATCGACTATCAAAGATACTTTTGTTGGAATTCACAGGGGAAAATCGACAGAGTGAAAACCGCAAAGTCCTTGGTAACGACGAAAGTCTAAGAATTACTAAGCGTTACCTATTAGCTCGTTGGTACTTTTTCGTAAGCGATGTAATCTCTCTGTGGCAAAAATTTCCTCTGCTTCTTAAATACCGAGTACAATTTGACCATATGACGATGATAACCTTTGGTTTCAGTATATGAAAACAAAAACTGATGAAAATATCAATCGAATTCGTACGATTTCGTGGAAAAATCATTTGAACTTAAAAGCTCGTTTTTCATTCTTGACGCAAAATGAGAAGAAAGATTGGTTTGACTTTCACATAAATGGTAAGAGAATACATTATGATGATGTATGTCTATGTTTATCGCTATTAGAAACGAATGAACAAGATATAATTTTGAGACAATATGCTTCTGAAATTCTCCAGTATTATTTGGTTTGGCCTTTGCAAAGTGAGTTCCTAGATGTTTGGAAAAGTGTTTGTCCATATATGTCAATAGAACACTACACTGATATATTGAGGTTTATTATATATGAAAGAATAATGATTGGGTGGAAAGACTTTGACTATGTGGGGCTATTAAAACAGTTTTGGAAGGAAATTCCCCATAATTTTATACAACATTAAGAGGATGATGAGATATACCAAAACATATTACCTGTCATTAGTTATGAACTAGACAACACTTTTCCAAATGAAATGTTTCTTGAGAACTACAAAGGAGGGGATTTAAATTTTCATCATGTAGGAATTATCTACGGCATATCTAAAATGACTAGCCGCTGTGATAGATGGTATTTTAAAAATGGTATTATATAGGTGATTTGATTCCATTCTACCGTTTTATTTTTTTGAGTTAAAGCTAGGAATAAAGATATTTACTGAGAAATTATGCTTCTAGAAAAATAGCTATTAAATTTCTAATTTTTCAATCATGCAATAAAATGAGAAAAGATAAATAAACTCATTCTCACCTGATTTAAGATATGATTTTTTCTTTTCTTCAATTAAGTATTTTTAAAATATAAATAAAATTTCTAATATTGTATTAAAACTCTCAGAATTTGTATTTAATTATTTATTTTTATTATTTTTAAATTGAATTTTCAGAGAAAATTTTAAATTGCATTTTTTCTACAAGAGTATCTGATTCCACACAAAAAAACCGTTACAGTTGACATAACTCTATCAATACATTTTTCAATGTTAATTAATGTAAAGTTTGAGCATTTGGCTCGGAACCAAGTGCAGTATACAAAAATAATATCGCCATCAATTCTGTTGTATAAAATTTTACTTCTAACATTTGAGAGTTTACTTTTAATACATGCATTCTAATAGAAGAATTTAGCCACTAACGTTCAATAAAGCGATTCAGGAACCCAAGGAATTTTACTAAGTCAGTCACAGTTTCGATTTTTCCTTTAGGCCCACTTGGATGGTTCCCGGATTAGCTGGACTTAACCACATTTTCTGGATATAAAATTCGATCCTCCAGTGCCAGGGTAGCCTGTACATCATTTGCGCTCAATGCCCGAAATTGACTTAAATAGACTCTGCAGTGAAAAAACTTTTGTATTTTTTTTGTAATTCCTTTAATATTATACTATATGTTCGTCTCATAGTTTTTTTTATTGTTTTTTAATATCCTATAATAGTAAATTAATTTAAAGTTCTAAGCGATATTCCTTTCTGTGCTATTGTGGATGTATCCCAATTTCTAGAATATCTCAAACTTTCTAGAATCAATTTAGATTCTCTTTTTGGCTGTTTAGTTATTTCAATCATATTGTAACCTTTGATGCAATAACCATTCCAATTTGAGCTTTGTGTGGCCACATATGAGCTTCATGAGAAAATCAAAGTGTTTTACAAAAGACTACCATAGATACTATCCATTTTCATTGCTAGTTTAATAATTCAAGTTCTTCTCATCTCGGATCATTTTGCAGAAACATTAAAGCTCCTAGCTCCATTAAAGACACTAGCACTGCACACTTAACACCTCCCTTCCCATCAGTTAATGATCATTCTATCATTCCATTATCCTAATTCTGTTGGTTACTTTATTTCACATTTTTGCATTGGATTTTATTTCTATTTTAACATTTAAACGATTTCTTTAATATAAAACTACGCCGTAGAGCATTTTTTGCCAAACAGTTGGGCACGCCCCGCAGGGGAGCGTGATAACCTTGCGAGGGGGGCACGAGCCTATTGAAAAGTTGAAAACAAAAGCTTACTTAAACAAAAAATATCAATTTACTGAAAATAAACAAACAAACAAAATTGCATTTTTACGTAATAAAATATACAATACACATTTACACTTGTATAATAGACTTATAAATGTATCAGTTCTGCACAATAGATTTTATAATTAATTAATTAATACACTAAGTTAAGAGCAATTGTATTAAGTATACCCCATGTGCTTATCAAATAGAAACTTTTTTGCAAAAACCAACACTTAACTCGATAATTTGTATGGTTTAATATTAATTCCAAAACTACCGATTAACAGTAATTGGATTCGTTACCCAATGCCACCATTTGCCACGTAAGTGCGCGTTTGGGATGTATTAAGGGGGAATGAAAACGAATAAACATGAATAAAACCATCTCTGAAATAAGTAAAACCTTCACAAACAGTCAAGGTCATTTTATTGCATTCCAACCCTTCGGAAAAATTTTATGGATAAAAATATACAGAGAAGATCGTAGTTTGGAAAGATTTATATGTATATATATTTACGTCCGAGGCATTTAACGCTTTGGCCGAGTGAGACGTTAATTAACGCCGGTGGCACTTAAAAGGTTAAAGTCGTATTGCAGCTTCAGCGTAAAAGTATTATATTATTAAATTCAATGTGTTTTTATGTATAGGGGGGGCACGATGAAAATTATGATTGAATATTGTGTCACAATTATTTAAAGTTTGAGAAGCACTGACGTAGAGTAATCACTGAATGAAGCATGGAAGTCTTCATTCTGTACCATAGGTTCCTAACTTTTGCCTCATTGTACCTTTGTTATGAGCTTCGGTTCGGATTTTCCCAGCGTATGTTATATTGAATTTTTCGGCAAATTTATCAACTAAATTCTTTTTGTACCACATTATGATTTTTAACAAAAATTGTTTCATTTAACATTTTTTTAAATACTTAATTTAAAATTAAGGGGTATACACAAATACATCACGCAACTTTGGGAACCTTAGTGCGTTAGAATTATTTTATAAAATTGATACTTCTCTAAGCACCGTCAGTCCAAAAATGTCTAAATTATTCTAATAATACGAGAAGGCTGAATGACTTTTTAACGCAATTTTAACTCTTCAAAATGTAAAGAATCAGAGATCACAAATGTTTTATAACACAAAATATTTATTTTTAAAGATTATTAAAATTTATTTCATTTTTTACTCATAAACTTAATTTGATGATATTAAAAAAGAAACAGTTTTCCTTTTCATTAATAAACAGATTTCCATTATAGGTTAAGCATTTTGATTGATTGTTTTTTAAAGCACTGCATCCTGGTGTCGGAAATACCGTATTTTCTGAACATGAATTTTTGATCATTGAGTCTTGTTCGGCCTCTTGATCGTCATCTTAAAGAGTCTGACAAAAGTTCAAACAGATTACGGGACTTCTTCATCTGGAAATTCATTTTTTACTACATCACTGATTTCAGATTAGTAGATTTTGGAGTAAATCCAAAGCCTTTTGAAGACTGAGTTCCTTTTTCCCAGACTTTCGAAGAAAAGGAAATAATAGTAATATTAACACCATGAAAAACTTCTATATATATTTTTGTTAAATATAACTTACACATAAAGTATTAAAATGTTGCAAAATTTTTCAAATAAGAATAGATATTTCACTTAATGGGTGGCAAAAAAAAAGAGCAAGTTCAGATTTAAAGTTCCAAGTTCTTTGAAAACGTTAAAATAAAATAATAAAAAAGCAAAATAAAAAAGCTAAAATTTAAAGAAATACCAGAAAAAGCATAAAACTATTGCACTTAGTGATGATTCAACATCACGAAAAAAAAAAAAAACGTCGCACGGACGAAAAAATTTACAAATTAAAAGTTCATATTTTAACATCCAGTGCACTTTCGGTACATATAAGTGCCAAAAAGTTATTCAACTGTAAAATCAATTATATTCACGGTTCATTTAAAATTAATAGTCAAATCGTTTTCAAAAATCTTCATTAACGTACGAAAAATTAGACACCTTTTGACTTTAATTTTTTCGCAAACAAAAAATGTCGATCTTTGCAATCTGATAAGAAAATCAGCTGAAAACGAAATTTCTGCTTTAAAACTCTTCGTCTTCAACGCTAAAATAATTGTCACAGAACCCGTGCTGCCATATGTCCTGGAAAACTGGAATTAAAAGACTTTTTCTGCTAAGTTTTTTAGAGTATTATAAAAAATGTTTATTCGATTTAATTTTTAATTGAGTGGTACTTATAAGTACCCTCGTTAAACAAAGGATTAAATGTCCTTTGAAAGGTGTTAAACAGCTACTTAATTTACAGATTCAAATTTCTAACTGTAGCTAAGTATAGTGTTTAAGACTTGAAAATCTCATGTTAATTCAATTAAAATTTAATTAATACATACCACAACAGCAGGCATACAACAACGGTAGCAACACGAATGGAAACATAAAAGTACTGCCTGATATACTTCACACGGTTGAATTGAAAAATTAAAAAATAAATATTGGAGCAAAATGTAATTATTTATGTGTTAATTTTAAGTGAACTGCAAATTAAACAAAAAAGCTATTTTTTAGCATATCTCTTCTCAACAAAAAATTATGTTTGCCCAATTTAAAATCTGTATGTCTAATATCTAAAGAAAAGGATTTCAGTTTAGGTCAACCACACCCCCTCCCCGTAACCACTCTGTGGAACGACTTTTGAAAACCACCTTATTTGATCTCTGCTCAGCAAAAATATGTTTTATAAAAATCAAATTTATGTGTTTAGTAAGTTATAAAAAAAGAGATTTTTTTTTTTATTTATATAAAATGCCCGCGCAGTTTTCTTGGATTTTAATTTTGCAAACCCTTTCTTAGCGCATCTTTATTCCATGAAAGAAACATATCAACAAAATCTTAAGTTTTGGTTTAATATTTCGAAAAATCGGTATTATTTTTTTTATCTATAACAGGGGTGTCCAACCCAAATGACTTGCGTGTCACTTCGGAAAAACATTATAATCTCGCGGGCCGCACATAAAAATATGTACCTTTATATCAGATTTGGAAAAAAAAAATCATGAGACTAAAAATATAAAACAGAATGAATTATTATCAGTATTTTCATTATTTTGCATGTATACAGACATAGATACTATAATGTTTATAAAATATAATAATGCACTCTTATCAAATAATGTTTGAAATATTGCAGTTGCCATTTTCTTGAAAATTACGGTGTTCCTATTGAATTGATCTTTCGTTACTCATTGTTGAAATTTGATAGTGCTGTCATTTGCAAAACGATTAAGTGCACATTGTTTACTTTATCTTGCCCCCGTCCTGAATATATATTTTTTTAACTTTAAAAAACATCTCTGCCTCTTGCTTTTTGGGCACTTCAAACAGAAAAGGAGGAGGAGAATTAAAATCACACACACAGAGAATCATGTACCATCCATAGTAAAGGATATGCATACTGAAATTCTTAATTTAATTTAAGTAATTTATTATATAAAAATCAAATTTAACGGTTTGATAAGATGTAAATCTATTTTAATCTAAAGGACATTTGTATTATCTAAAAGAATTTATTTTAAACACTTACAGGTAACAGGAATACATATATATACACTATATATATATATATATATATATATATATATATATATATATATATATATATATATATATATATATATATATATATATATATATAAATTTCCCCTCAAATACATTTCAAAAATCTGATATTTTTTTCATTTTAAAAATCTGATATTTCAAAAAATTTTAAAAAAAGAGTCGGCGGGCCGCAACTTAGGTGCTGGCGGGCCGCGTGTTGGACACCACTGATCTATTACACCCATTTAAACCCTCCCAATTTCCTTCGTAGTCAATTTTCGTAAAAGCCACTTTTGTAGCCGTCCTCTACTCCTTGTGTAAAAGCAGTATACCAACCAATTTTACAATCTAATAGTTGAAGAACGTAAATATTTATCTAAAGCACCATATTAACGCTTTGTGATTCCCTAGGGGATCTATCTTAGCAAAACCTGTTTAGTAGCAGATCACTAATCTCGAAAGGATCATACCTGCCTGATATCAAGTCTTTAGGTTTAATAATTAAAAAAAAACGGGATTATATTTTTTGGGGGGCACTTAAAGCCTCACTACCACATTTAGTAGTCGATTTTAACTAAATCATTTTTTAGCGGATCTCTACTCCACGAAGGAATTTGTTTGCCAAATTTCAAGATTGTATACGTATAATGCTTTAAAAATGGAAATAATTATCTATAACGCCCTTTAATCTATTGAAAGCACCTTGGAGGAAAATGTTTCTAAACCTTTATAGTGGATGTCTACTACATGAAAGGAATTGGCTCACACACCGAATTTCAAAGTTGTATATACAATAATTTAAAATGGAAATAAGAACATATTTCGACCTTTAATCTACCGCATCGCTCTTGGGGCCAATTTTTGCCAAATCCGTTCTTATTGAATCTCTACTACATAAAATGAACATGCCTACCCTATTTAAAATGTGTAGTCTTAACACTATCGGAGATATCGTGATTACGGAGTGAGCCACATTTTCCCTTTGAACATATAAATACGATCTAGAATAATTGCTCTAAACTGTCATGCTAATAAAGATGCACAAACGTATCACAATTTTTCCATTAATATGCGATTCTTTCTCTAGCAGCATATATATTGCAAAAAGTTTTTGGATATTGCAACGTTTATGTTATTTATTTTCTGCATCTACAAAAATATGTGGAGTTCAACAAAATCATCTCAGACCATTATGCGATACTCGTTTGAAAACCAAAATAGATTCGGTTAAAAAGAGTGTACATAATTCTAACACACTTGGAATGCTGTAGAAGCATTTATTGCAGCATTTCTGGAAACTGTGGAGCGTGTTAACTACGAAGGGTGCGCGAGCATATTCATAAGTCTAAAACAAAATATTATTCTAAAGAAATATTAAATTACTGAAAGTAAACAAACAAAATACTTTCTGGCATCATCAAAAAATAAAATGCATATTTACACTTATTTAATACACTTATAAATGTATCTGTACTGCAAAATGTATTTTATAAGTAATGTAACAATACTAAATTAACAAGTTTAATAATTACAAGTGACTTTATGGGATTGAAATAAATAAAATTTATTACAAAAATTTACAATTATCTTGATAATTTGCATTCAAAAGCCTTCAAAATATATTTATGGTTAGCTGTGCACAGAAAAGTTCGTACTTCGGAAAGACGTATATATAAGTTCGAGGCAAGTAACGCTTTGACACAGTAAGACGTTTATATGAAACGGTGGCCTTTAAGAGGTTAAAGTCGTCTTGTAGTTTTAGTGTCAGAGTATAGTATTTTTGAATTCAATGCATTGTTATTGAATGGTCGAAAGGGGGGTGGGATGAAAAATATGTTTGAATATTGAGTCTCAAATATTGCGAAAGATTGAGAAACACTGATTTATCGATATAAGTAAAACGGTAATACAGCGATATCTGACGCTAAAACTACTACATTCAATACGAGAAACACCATTTATTTTATGTGTAATACTATGAATTAGAATATCGTCCAAAATTAACATTATCAATAAACTATTTCATGCAAAACCAATTGCTCAAGTCTTGGTTTTTAATCTAGCCAATTAAATTAAAGCTGAGATTCAAAATTAGAGAGCAATATTTAAAACATTTTTAGACGAAAAAGAAAAAGGTAGCACGTAGTTTGAATATTTTGGAAAATTTTCCTGAAAAACACAAATTTGTAAAAGAAAAAGATTATTCCTCGAAATAGCAGAAGATCAAGTTACAGAAAACATGGTAGAGGAATTTAGGCTCCCTTCACACAAAACGATTCCGAGTCTATGTTCCGATCTTTCCAATTCACAGCGATTCTCAATGAAAAGAGGTTAGCCTTCATACCGCAGCGGGTCAATCATTCTTCCATCAGTTGCTGTCAAACATGGATGCTGTTTTTAATATTGTAAGACCATTAACGTTTCAAGCTATTAATTTCACAACTGTATTTTCATTTATTTTGAAGTTGAAATACATAAAAAACAAAAAATATAAAAACGGTTTTAATTATTTATTTTTTGATATTTTGCCTGTTAGTATCAAATGTAATTGTAGTCTGAAAAGTAGTAACAAATAATAAATATGTATTGTAACTATATTATAATGCAATTTCTTTTACAAATAATACATCTAATGTTTTTAAAAGGCATTTCAAATGTTGTTATATACTATAGCTTTTGTAGCATATAATAACTATTTTTTTGATTATGTATCTAAAAATTGCTAATACATTAATGAATTAAAAGTTTTACATACCATTTTTTTTTTTTCATATAGTATATATAATAAAATTAAATCTTTTTAAAAAATTAAAATTATCGACAATATCGGTGTTTTATTTTATTTTAGCGTTCTTATAATTTTTGAATTTTTTTCTCTCCCAAAATTAAATAAATTCTTATCAAATTGATCTCTGAAGCTATTTCAAATATCCTTCAGAATATTCCCTCCCCTCCCAAAAAAAAAAACCCAAAACATTTTGCTTTAAAGTATTAAAAAGTAAAGAATAAAGTTTTCGAATTTCTAAAATTGAATAAAATGATACATGCAAAATTAATTTTGTTATTTGCGCAAGATTAGCAGGAATATATATAAATACAGCCTACACACTCGGCGAAGAGAACTAGAGTTAGTTTACATAATGAAAAAGAATACTATGAATAAATACCACACAAAAATATAAGCACAATCTATTGACATAAAAA
The DNA here is from genome assembly GCA_019973935.1 of Trichonephila clavipes. NCBI lineage: Eukaryota > Metazoa > Arthropoda > Arachnida > Araneae > Nephilidae > Trichonephila > Trichonephila clavipes. The sequence continues at coordinate 91,784 of BMAU01001901.1, read as the reverse complement.
CAAACTCATGCTAACCCTAACAAGAGCATTAAAATCTTTAAATATCTAAAATTAGCTTCTTTAATAGAAACTTTTAGTTTTTTAAATCACTAATAATATAAAAAACAATAAAAATAAACACTCTATTTGTTTAAATTCTCTTTTTCTTTAAGAAATAGCTCCCGGCTACTGGTGAATCACGGAAGAAAATCTGACATGCCGAATCACGCGTAAGTCAGAATGACGGCGGATTGAACCGGTCTTGTTTGGTGTGAATGCGGGAAGCGAATCTTGGCTTATTTGAGCGGGAAATTACGAAGCCGAATCCTAGTCGATCAGACAAGTTTGATGTTGAATGAATCGGAGTCGTTTGGTGTGAAGGCAGCCTTAGATGTTACTGCCTTAACACTATAATTGCGATGCTGTTATCAAACAATTAAAAGATAAATTTAAAAGTATACAAATAATGAACATGATATCAAATTAATCCCTGATTTAAAAAAAATACTTAGAAAAACATGAATTACAGAAATGTTACAAGACATTTGTAGAGCTGTACAAACAAAGCTGTAGATGGAAACCTAATGCAGGAAATAGGCTTGCTACTTGGATTTAAATTTGAATGAAAGAGATGTAAAAATAACGCACAGGATCAGTAGCGCACACAGTAATTTTTCAAGGGTAGGGGGTCGGAAGTCGAAAGTTTACCATTCTTGTATCATGCTCCTTTTAATTTTGTCGATTTTCTTGAACAAAACACAGTAAAAAACTAATTATTTAAAAAATAGTTAGCATTAATTAATAAAATTAATCATTAATAACAAGTACTTAATTAAATTTTACGTACTATATGCTTAGAATTATAATCAAACGAAAAAATCACCAAGAGCTTTGGGGGGGGTCCGGACTCCCCCTTGTGTCCGCCACTGCACAGGATATATACTCAGGAACATTGAAAATAGCGACCCAAGAAGGCAGCTAAGTACAATCGCGACTCTTTGCAAATAAGTACAGCGTAATGTGATATGCAAATGATCGAAGTTTTGTGCCAATACGCATGCTCATACACGCCGAGGTGGCACTACAATCAGGATGAGGGTGCTATATAAGCCAGCGCAAATTCGAAGATTCATAAACGTGACAATTACCCGCCGACTGTAGGAAGACTTTGGTAAGCGAAACATGCCAGGTAAACGTGCTAGAAGACATTTCTCACAGTTAAGCGAGTTTGAGAGAGGCCTGATCATCGGGATGAAAACTGCAGGCTGGTCAACGCTCCGTGTTGCTGGCCAGGTGGATCGTTCGGAGGGTGTCGTTAGAAATTGTTGGGAGCAGCAGACACGAGAAGATATCCAATGCGCGGAAAACCGGGTCTGGAGCGACTAGGAAGACCACCAGGAGAGAGGATCGAAGGATCGTGCGGCAAGCACTTGTGGACCACACAGTGACTCGTTCAACGATACAAACAGACATAGGCGTAGCAATTGTTCCACAAACAATTTCCATACACCTTGCAGAAACAAATCTTAAATCCAAGCACCCTTTCCGTGCACTCCTTTAACACCGGAGCATCGGCAACGGCGTCTACAGTGTCGCCAAGCCACATCAATGTGGAATTTCCCAGATTGCCAAAATATTGTGTTTAGTGATGAATCCCGGTTTGTTTTGGGGACAGATGATAACCGTTAACGGGTGTGGAGGAACCCTGGTGAGCGGTACTATTCCCCCCACACTGTTCTACGTCACACTGCCCGCACAGCTGGTGTAATGGGCTGGGAGGGGGCATAGCCTATGATAGCCGGTCCACTTTAATTGCAATGCGTGGAACCTTAACGGGCCAACGTTACGTTGATGATTTTCTTCGACCCCATGTGGAACCTTTCATAAATGGTCTCCCAGGGGCAATTTTCCAGCAAGATAATGCTCGTCCGCATACAGCAAGAGTTGTTCAAGACTTCCTACTTCATTTTCAGACTCTCCCATGGCCGGTCCGCTCCCCCGATTTGTCCCCTGTAGAGCACGTGTGGGATCAGCTAAAACGGCAGATGCCATCGTTTCACTCTGTACATGATTTAGAGTTGGCTGTTCAAGATTTGTGGGCCTTTCTGCCTCAGGACATCTTAAGGAGTCTAATCATCTCAGTGCCGGACCGTGTGGCGGCATGTATTGCAGCTGGAGGTGGTACAACGCGCTATTGAAGTTGCCCAGTATTTGTGTCGTTGCACATCCTGTATTCGTTTAATAGTCTTGTTTTTGAAATCAAGTGAATATCTCATCTGTGTCATTAGGTGTATTAAATTTCATTTCAATCCGATGCTTTCTTCTAGGGTCGCTATTTTCAATGTTCCTGAGTGTATCTCAAAATCACACACTCTTTTGGCTTTATTACTGATGAGCAAATCATATCCACCTGGAAGTTTTATCTGAGTTTTCGTATAATTTGAAACAAAAGCATGGATACTTTTAATTTCAGTGTTAGAGAAAAAAATCATTTTAAATTACGTTCCATTTATAAATATTTGAGAACAATGCAGAAATTGGAACAAATTTTGCATAGTTCACAATTACAGCTGTAAAAATATGTGTATATTATTTAATTAAAAATGTTTAACTTATTTCAAATTGGAGCTTGATCACATAAATGTGCATCAAATTATTAAAATAGGCATGTGTATTTAAAGTTAACAATTAAAAAAAAAACTAGAATACAGAACCACGGCTCTATTTATCGCGTTAATATAATATAAAAAAAATTTCGAAAATTTTTTATATTTTTAAATTTTTTTTCACACTTTATAATAAATGATTTTGTTTCGCCCAATTTTTTTTTCTTAGAGCCTTTTCATAAAAAGAAGTCTGTCTCTCTAATAAACGATGAACATGAAAATGCGAATGCATTCTAAACATTACTGTATTTTTAAATAAGAATTTAAAATAATGTAATGAATTTGAGTTACGATTATTTTAATACGTATAGGATATTCATTATGATTTTATTATGTAAAATGAAAAAAAAAATATTGTCGAAAATATATATCCATGTATCTTAATTTTTTTTACATAATCTTTGCATTTCTTTGGAATAACAATCTAGATTTTTAGATTATAAATAGATTAGAAATATTTATTTATAAGAAGAATTAAAAGAGCAGACGCGTTTCTGGAATTTTAAATTCCCGACCGTTTTTGACGATTAAAAACATCATTGATTTTATTTCAACACAGATTAATATTTGTTTTCCAACGGAATTTTTAGAATCGATTGTGGTAAAAAGAAAACATTTTTTTCTTTGTAGTGTCCTGTAATATATATGTGTAATTTTGATGTTTAAGATTATTCCTTTTTTTCAGTTTATTCTTCAAACTCATTCGGATTCTTGTCGTTTTATTTGCATTTCATGGTTTTTAAAGAGAAAGAATTGAGGATTTATTAGTTTTCGAGCTAAGATTAAATTATCGTTTGGTAACCTGATTTTATTAAAAATATTGATTTTTTCCTCTTATTTTCTTGCAATTATTTAAAATGATGTTAACAAGCAGCATTTTTATTTTAGATATTTCTATAGATTGAATCAATGCGCATTTTCATGGCATTTCTGTTCGAAAGACTCCTTTTACGTGGCTTTTGAATTACATTAAATAAAAGTGCATTTTTTATTTATTTCCTATAGACAGTTGGATATAGTTTCAGGTATAGACAGTAGGATATATAACAGTAGTTTCCTATAGACCTGATATTTCTGTTTTCGCATCAGGTTCATAATCTAATGTTGAAAATAAAACAAAAATGGCATGTCATTAATCTCGGCTAGTTTTAGAGAAAATCGGTTAACAATACCTTTTTTATCTATCGATAAAAGATTTCGAAAACATACTGCGATCTAAATAACTACTTAAAAAATGTAAATAAAAATAATACTTTTGAAATTATCTACAAAAAAGGAACAATACAAAATGAATTAAGAGTAATAATTAAGAACTTTAAAGAAAATTATTTTTATTAATGATTTATGTTAACAAATGATTAATAATAGTACTAGAGCTAGCAACGTCAGGAAAACAAAAATTTTAGAAAAGCTGATTTTTTAATATTTCTTTGTCTATGCCCTTTCGAACATCGTGCGGGCCATCTGGCTGCTGGGAAGCGTTGCGTTTATTAATGCGCATTATACATTTATAGATAAAAATATTGAATTTTAAAATAATTTTAGAAAGAAAGTTTTTTTTTCACTAAATTTTAAATGTTACTTTACTCTAAAAATTATGTTTACAATACAGCAAATATTTTTGAATGTTTCTTTGGTA